>JAVTVY010045560.1:0-20011 GCA_036873755.1 Hanleya hanleyi
ACCATATTTGTCCTGTGTTATACCATATCTAATATGTATTATACCATATCTGTGCTGTGTTATGCCATATCGGTCCTGTGTTATACCTTTATCTGTGCTGTATTTACAATATCTCTCCTGTATTTACAATATCTTTGCTGTATTATACCATATCTGTCCTGTATTTTTCCAAATCTTGTCCATGTAAATGTACACCGTCCATGTACATGTAATTTGAGCAAGTCCATGTACAGAACTTCTGCTTATGCACAGAGTACATGTATAGGAGTAGTAGCCAAAGTGGACATTTTGGGGTGTGAAGGAAGGTGTTTGGTGTAGAGATGGACCATCCTTGGTCCGAATGCGTATTGGACCATCCTTGGTCCGAATGCGTCGTGTGAAGTGGCATCTTGTAGTAACGCCCGACAACGCCAAGCTCAACGTTTCAACGCCCTGATGAATTAGCCCAAAAGCTCTGATTTTCATGGAATGGTCACTATTTCATTGGAAATGCAGTGACGCCTGTCATCGACCGTCGTTACGCCTTACGCCATAGCACAACGCCTTGACGCCATGATATACACAGATGAGAGAAAAACAACGACAACAACAAGGATGAGAGATGAGAGAACAACAGCAACAACAACATGTTTTATTCATATGGTTTATTCTCTCCGCCATCATAAAATACCCACGTTGGGAGAGCCGCGTTGGGTATGTTTACAATTCAAGAAGACTCTTGTCCAATCAGAGGCCACCAGTTGGTGCTGTATCTGTCATATTCGTTCTTGCCCGTTAGATGTATTCTCGGCTGCTCTTGTCCAATCAGAAGCCGTCCTTTCAGAAAAGTTCCATCTTTGCTCGGTGTGACCTAAGCATCGTCGGGCAGTTCAGGATATTGTTCGGGCAGCATGTCCTGAAACATTTGTTTGCGCATTTTAATCGCCTTCTCCAAGGCCTCGGTGGGTGGTAGCCCCATATCCTCTTCCAAATGACGCTTGGTCTTCATGGTGGACCTGTGCGTGGGGTCGCCTTTCATTTCAAGCCGTGGTAAGGTATACTGTTCATAGATCGCCATGGCTGTTTTCCTGATGCAGGGGCGCATTTGGGTGCACGCCTGTTTTAAGTTATCCTGTCCGACGTCCTCGCTCGCTGCAGCGTGAGTATTGATAGCTGCTGTCAAAATTCGATCCCAGAAGATAGGTTCTGCCTCACTTTCCTGGGATGTAGGCTGACTATCTACGGTCAAGCTCTCAGTATCAGTAGATAGACTCTCAGCAATCTCGATTTCGGTATCAGTCGATACACTCTCAGCAGTCTCTGTATCAGCATCCGCCTCAACAGACTCCTCGGAGTCTTCAATCCCATGTATATTTTTCTGATGTCGCATCATATCGTAATGTCAGGTGAACGTGCGTTCGCACTCAGAGCAAGTATATGCCATGCTGACGGTTGAACGTCGACTGTGCGTGTTTTGGGAATACGCTTGCCTTTATAGACAGTAACGCCCGTCAACGCTTAGCTTAACGCTTCAACGCCCTGGTGAATTAGCTCAGAAGCTCTGATTTTCATGAAATTGACACTAATTCATCGAAATGTAGCGACGCCCGTTGTTACGCCTTAACGCCCGTCGCAACGCCTTAACGCCCAATCTTAACGCCCGTCTCAATACCTATCTCAACGCGTTATGCATTGTCCATCATCACTGGACGGACATCATTATGTTGAAGGTTGAAGAAGATAATTTCCCGTTCTCCAGCTGGGTCTCCATAAATTTTTGAAATGCATCATGCAAGGTCAAGAGATTCTGGGCACGGGTAGATGTGTTGATATCCTCATTGGGTATTATCTGTTTCTTATGCAGCAGTCGATACATACCAGTGTCACCCACTGGATGTCATCTATGAGCGTGTTAAGATGAGAAGGCATGCCTTTGTGCTGAACGGTGGATGCACCTTGCGCTGTATCAATAATAGAATCGACATCGCCTTGACGTAACGCTTCGGCTAGAATATCCTCGTTGTTGGACTCTGCAGTGCTCATGGTGAAATGAGGGGACTGGTGTCGTGTGGTATATTTATAGTGAGGCGCTTTTGATCTTAATGATGCGTTCGAACAAATGTTTCTTTTGTGATATTGCTCTGACATAAAGCCCGTCGAAGTTTGGGTGCCAATGTATTATGGGCTAACATTGCAGCTTCCTCTTTCGAATACCCTTTGCGGTGAAACTTGTTTCCTGTGGCCTCCAACATCTCGCCCAGCTCGGCGTCCATACTTTCTTTGAACAAATCCTTTCATAGCCTCGAAATTACATTATGTTCATTCCCTTGTACGGGTTTGGGTTGGTCCTTCACGGTTGGGTGCTATTCCGGCAGTATGAAGGGGACCTGCTGTACGGGCCGGGTTGCTGCTGCTGCTCTGCCAGATGTGGACTCGGTGTATGGTGTAGGGGACTGGACTGGTGTTCCGTGGAAAGGCGCATGCACAGTGGAAAAGATGCATTTAAATGGACGTTTTGGGGTAGAGATGGACCATCCCTGGTCCGAATGGGTCGTATGGGGCATCAGTTTAAAGCACTCATGGAGTAGTGTCTGACTGAACTGCCCTGTAGTGGAAATTTTGTAAATCAGGGCATGTGCAATGGAAAAAGAGCATTTGAATGAACGTTTCCGAGTTCGACTGGACCGCATTGTAGTAGAAATGGCATTAATATACGTATGCATTCGAGTAGACGTTTTGTGGTAGAGATGGGCCACCCTTTGTTCAAATGGGGCGCGGGTGGTATTCTATTAAAGCTCTATCAGGTAAAGCCAGGCTGGGATGAAACGCGCATGCGCACTGAGAAGTAGTAGAGAAAGAACGGTTTCCGATGTGCAGACTATGCCTGGCGCTTCAATAGCGAAATGCATACATTGCAAAATATGCATGCAGCGAAAAAAGTGGAATCCCCACGCATCGCCTATCTTGTCGCCTTAACGCCCAATCTTAACGCCTTAACGCCCGTCCCAACGCTCCCAATTCTCACCAACGCTACATCATACAGCACTGGGGAACCCGCGTTGGGTATATTTACAATTCACGCATGCGCATGTCCAATCAGAAGCTGCCATTTGGTGTTGAATCTTTCATATTCGTTCTTGCCCGTTACATTTATTTCCGGATGCTCTTGTCCAATCAGAAGCCGCCATTTTGTGTTGCGTCAAACTTCGGCCATGTTCGCTCTTGTCCGTTAGACTTATCCCTTAGTAGTATAGTCACGGCATTTAAAGCCGCATTTTGCCGGGGGAGATAACTATTGCATCCACCAGGAGGCGCCACCAGCCCAAGGTCAGGTGGCGATCACGTGACCAAGGAATGCATGTATGAATCGGACGTGCCCTCAGTAGTTGACCTAGTTCTCGGTAGTTTACATCCGGGTTCTTGTCGCTGACGTCCGCATGTATTCCTCTGCGGTGATGCGGTCTGCCTCCGTGGACAGAAAGTAGTCCCACGGGAAAAACGCATGGAATGCATGTATGAGCCCTGGGATGTACTTACATGTACTGACCTTCGACATCTGGAGACCTATTCAACATAAGCATGACGTCATGTGTGACGTCACTTCCTGCTTTCGGGCGTGACCTTGGAGCGGGTAACATCGGAGTTTCTCAGTGGGGTTTCCCCGGCCCGGCCCGGCCGCACGCAGCGCACGTGTTATCCGGACGCGCGCGGGTTATCCGGCAGGAAAAAAGCTCCCGCAAAACACACCCATAGCGGTTCCTCCATCGTGGATGTGCTGTGATGCAGGGACTAATAAAGTGACGAATAATAAATAAAGCCAGTGGCCGGTGTTTGGAGTATGATATGTGTCTTCGCTGTATGGATTCTGGTTCTAATCAGAACATTCACGGATACATGTCAACTGTTTCTGTCCGAATGTGGATGATCCCATTTTTTAGAGAAACGTCCCTGCCACGGGAATTGGCCTGATCTGATAGCCGGTCATAGTAATTAGCTAGTTTTATGTTCTGCTGCAGAGTATATTTCCTCTTTGTGTACTGAGTTGCACTTTTGAGCAGTTTGCCGTACTCACGTTTTGCAAAGCCACGAGTTGTACAACATTTAAGAATATCTCCGGTCTATCAGTATAGTATAGTATATAATATATGGAAACGAGGACAGTTTACCAGTCATATTTTATTTATAATCACCTGCCTTCATTCAGCAGATCAGCGAAGGTAAATTAATTTCCCCACTATTCTCAAATTTAAATTGTTCAAATGCCAGACCCCAGCTTTCGACATTTCGTGAAGATTGAAGAACTATATAATATCTGTTTCATTTTACTGTAAATATCGATGAATCCTGTTGTCTGACATGTCCTATAACAGACATCAATCACAATCCGTCATCAAAACACGAAAACAAAAACACGTATAGTGTTGTTGTTGTTGTTGTTGTTGTCATTGTTTATTTTCTGGCTTGTACCTGTGGCCATTTCTTGTTTTCAAGACTGTTTTCATTACTCCAACTCATTATGGCAACATATTCTATGACATGTCTTCTAACAAGCATCAGGCTCGGCCCATCGAACTATATAAAATCAGTCGTCAAATCAATAACAAAACCGAAGGGGGCGTGGTACACATACAAATTCCTGTTATGTAAAATTATTTTTTTTCTTCAAATTTATATTTTTCTGCATGTTTGGGCCTGGAAAAGTGTCCACAAACTTCCACTGACATACAATGTAGATGACAAACTCTGTCTGTAAAGCTCAAATTGTATGAAAACTCAATGCAAACAGCATGTACAATATTTACATGCAAAATTCATATTTATTTTTGGGTCTAATATTTTCATGACACTGACAATGCATTCATGAACTTGAACCAACATTTCCCATAAGACTTCCGTGTAGTCTGTGGAATCAAAACTCTGCGAATAATCAACGTGGTCCATTATACATGTATTATGTAAAATGGTTTGCTTTTTTCTGCAAATTCATGTTTCCCTGCATTATTTCAATAAAAACCCATCAATAAAACTTCTGCAAACATGTCGCTCTGTCCATGAACCTTTCATGTAGTTTTTCAAATAATCGACCCATGTGCTATTCCAATGTTGTTTGTGGTTGTTAAACAAAAGTCCTGCAGATGCTATCTTCTATGAGACGCCTGAGTTTGAGCCATGGGGGATTTTAAAAAAACAACACTTTCACATTTACGGAATAGCACGCGTCATTATTTTTATTCTGCGGTGCCTTTTCAATGCTTTTTTGGTCATAATCATATCGCGCCATTTAGTATCATATAGTACCGGTACTATGTTTTTCATCACTAAAATGACATAATTTTTCTTCGGAATACCAGTTGACTTCTAACCAGCACAGAATATGTTCAATATGCACAGAGAGTGTGGATTATAATTTCCAGAATAATAAAGCTAACTGTGGCTCCTAATTCTGTAGAAATTTAGATCAAAATTGCCTATATGCATGTATTCAACTCATTCAATAATTCATCATTCTTTAGCCTGTACATGTAATCTGTCAACGTACATGTTCCATTCGCTATATGCCATATCTGTCCTGTGTTATACCATATCTGTGCTGTGTTATACCATATCTGTTCTGTGTTATACCATATCTATCCTGTGTTATACCATATATGTCCTGTATTTTACCATATCTGTCGTGTTATACCATATCTGTCCTGTATTTTACCATATTTGTCCTGTGTTATACCATATCTGTCATGTATTATACCATATCTGTGCTGTGTTATGCCATATCGGTCCTGTGTTATACCTTATCTGTGCTGTATTTACAATATCTCTCCCGTATTTACAATATCTTTGCTGTATTATACCATATCTGTCCTGTATTTTTCCAAATCTTGTCCATGTAAATGTACACTGTCCATGTACATGTAATTTGAGCAAGTCCATGTACAGAACTTCTGCTTATGCACAGAGTACATGTATAGGAGTAGTAGCCAAAGTGGACATTTTGGGGTGTGAAGGAAGGTGTTTGGTGTAGAGATGGACCATCCTTGGTCCGAATGCGTATTGGACCATCCTTGGTCCGAATGCGTCGTGTGAAGTGGCATCTTGTAGTAACGCCCGACAACGCCAAGCTCAACGTTTCAACGCCCTGATGAATTAGCCCAAAAGCTCTGATTTTCATGGAATGGTCACTATTTCATTGGAAATGCAGTGACGCCTGTCATCGACCGTCGTTACGCCTTACGCCATAGCATAACGCCTTGACGCCATGATATATACAGATGAGAGAAAAACAACAACAACAACAAGGATGAGAGATGAGAGAACAACAGCAACAACAACATGTTTTATTCATATGGTTTATTCTCTCCGCCATCATAAAATACCCACGTTGGGAGAGCCGCGTTGGGTATGTTTACAATTCAAGAAGACTCTTGTCCAATCAGAGGCCACCAGTTGGTGCTGTATCTGTCATATTCGTTCTTGCCCGTTAGATGTATTCTCGGCTGCTCTTGTCCAATCAGAAGCCGTCCTTTCAGAAAAGTTCCATCTTTGCTCGGTGTGACCTAAGCATCGTCGGGCAGTTCAGGATATTGTTCGGGCAGCATGTCCTGAAACATTTGTTTGCGCATTTTAATCGCCTTCTCCAAGGCCTCGGTGGGTGGTAGCCCCATATCCTCTTCCAAATGACGCTTGGTCTTCATGGTGGACCTGTGCGTGGGGTCGCCTTTCATTTCAAGCCGTGGTAAGGTATACTGTTCATAGATCGCCATGGCTGTTTTCCTGATGCAGGGGCGCATTTGGGTGCACGCCTGTTTTAAGTTATCCTGTCCGACGTCCTCGCTCGCTGCAGCGTGAGTATTGATAGCTGCTGTCAAAATTCGATCCCAGAAGATAGGTTCTGCCTCACTTTCCTGGGATGTAGGCTGACTATCTACGGTCAAGCTCTCAGTATCAGTAGATAGACTCTCAGCAATCTCGATTTCGGTATCAGTCGATACACTCTCAGCAGTCTCTGTATCAGCATCCGCCTCAACAGACTCCTCGGAGTCTTCAATCCCATGTATATTTTTCTGATGTCGCATCATATCGTAATGTCAGGTGAACGTGCGTTCGCACTCAGAGCAAGTATATGCCATGTTGACGGTTGAACGTCGACTGTGCGTGTTTTGGGAATACGCTTGCCTTTATAGACAGTAACGCCCGTCAACGCTTAGCTTAACGCTTCAACGCCCTGGTGAATTAGCTCAGAAGCTCTGATTTTCATGAAATTGACACTAATTCATCGAAATGTAGCGACGCCCGTTGTTACGCCTTAACGCCCGTCGCAACGCCTTAACGCCCAATCTTAACGCCCGTCTCAATACCTATCTCAACGCGTTATGCATTGTCCATCATCACTGGACGGACATCATTATGTTGAAGGTTGAAGAAGATAATTTCCCGTTCTCCAGCTGGGTCTCCATAAATTTTTGAAATGCATCATGCAAGGTCAAGAGATTCTGGGCACGGGTAGTTGTGTTGATATCCTCATTGGGTATTATCTGTTTCTTATGCAGCAGTCGATACATACCAGTGTCACCCACTGGATGTCATCTATGAGCGTGTTAAGATGAGAAGGCATGCCTTTGTGCTGAACGGTGGATGCACCTTGCGCTGTATCAATAATAGAATCGACATCGCCTTGACGTAACGCTTCGGCTAGAATATCCTCGTTGTTGGACTCTGCAGTGCTCATGGTGAAATGAGGGGACTGGTGTCGTGTGGTATATTTATAGTGAGGCGCTTTTGATCTTAATGATGCGTTCGAACAAATGTTTCTTTTGTGATATTGCTCTGACATAAAGCCCGTCGAAGTTTGGGTGCCAATGTATTATGGGCTAACATTGCAGCTTCCTCTTTCGAATACCCTTTGCGGTGAAACTTGTTTCCTGTGGCCTCCAACATCTCGCCCAGCTCGGCGTCCATACTTTCTTTGAACAAATCCTTTCATAGCCTCGAAATTACATTATGTTCATTCCCTTGTACGGGTTTGGGTTGGTCCTTCACGGTTGGGTGCTATTCCGGCAGTATGAAGGGGACCTGCTGTACGGGCCGGGTTGCTGCTGCTGCTCTGCCAGATGTGGACTCGGTGTATGGTGTAGGGGACTGGACTGGTGTTCCGTGGAAAGGCGCATGCACAGTGGAAAAGATGCATTTAAATGGACGTTTTGGGGTAGAGATGGACCATCCCTGGTCCGAATGGGTCGTATGGGGCATCAGTTTAAAGCACTCATGGAGTAGTGTCTGACTGAACTGCCCTGTAGTGGAAATTTTGTAAATCAGGGCATGTGCAATGGAAAAAGAGCATTTGAATGAACGTTTCCGAGTTCGACTGGACCGCATTGTAGTAGAAATGGCATTAATATACGTATGCATTCGAGTAGACGTTTTGTGGTAGAGATGGGCCACCCTTTGTTCAAATGGGGCGCGGGTGGTATTCTATTAAAGCTCTATCAGGTAAAGCCAGGCTGGGATGAAACGCGCATGCGCACTGAGAAGTAGTAGAGAAAGAACGGTTTCCGATGTGCAGACTATGTCTGGCGCTTCAATAGCGAAATGCATACATTGCAAAATATGCATGCAGCGAAAAAAGTGGAATCCCCACGCATCGCCTATCTTGTCGCCTTAACGCCCAATCTTAACGCCTTAACGCCCGTCCCAACGCTCCCAATTCTCACCAACGCTACATCATACAGCACTGGGGAACCCGCGTTGGGTATATTTACAATTCACGCATGCGCATGTCCAATCAGAAGCTGCCATTTGGTGTTGAATCTTTCATATTCGTTCTTGCCCGTTACATTTATTTCCGGATGCTCTTGTCCAATCAGAAGCCGCCATTTTGTGTTGCGTCAAACTTCGGCCATGTTCGCTCTTGTCCGTTAGACTTATCCCTTAGTAGTATAGTCACGGCATTTAAAGCCGCATTTTGCCGGGGGAGATAACTATTGCATCCACCAGGAGGCGCCACCAGCCCAAGGTCAGGTGGCGATCACGTGACCAAGGAATGCATGTATGAATCGGACGTGCCCTCAGTAGTTGACCTAGTTCTCGGTAGTTTACATCCGGGTTCTTGTCGCTGACGTCCGCATGTATTCCTCTGCGGTGATGCGGTCTGCCTCCGTGGACAGAAAGTAGTCCCACGGGAAAAACGCATGGAATGCATGTATGAGCCCTGGGATGTACTTACATGTACTGACCTTCGACATCTGGAGACCTATTCAACATAAGCATGACGTCATGTGTGACGTCACTTCCTGCTTTCGGGCGTGACCTTGGAGCGGGTGACATCGGAGTTTCTCAGTGGGGTTTCCCCGGCCCGGCCCGGCCGCACGCAGCGCACGTGTTATCCGGACGCGCGCGGGTTATCCGGCAGGAAAAAAGCTCCCGCAAAACACACCCATAGCGGTTCCTCCATCGTGGATGTGCTGTGATGCAGGGACTAATAAAGTGACGAATAATAAATAAATCCAGTGGCCGGTGTTTGGAGTATGATATGTGTCTTCGCTGTATGGATTCTGGTTCTAATCAGAACATTCACGGACACATGTCAACTGTTTCTGCCCGAATGTGGATGATCTCATTTTTTACAGAAACGTCCCTGCCACGGGAAGTGGCCTGATCTGATAGCCGGTCATAGTAATTAGCTAGTTTTATGTTCTGCTGCAGAGTATATTTCCTCTTTGTGTACTGAGTTGCACTTTTGAGCAGTTTGCCGTACTCACGTTTTGCAAAGCCACGAGTTGTACAACATTTAAGAATATCTCCGGTCTATCAGTATAGTATAGTATATAATATATGGAAACGAGGACAGTTTACCAGTCATATTTTATTTATAATCACCTGCCTTCATTCAGCAGATCAGCGAAGGTAAATTAATTTCCCCACTATTCTCAAATGTAAATTGTTCAAATGCCAGACCCCAGCTTTCGACATTTCGTGAAGATTGAAGAACTATATAATATCTGTTTCATTTTACTGTAAATATCGATGAATCCTGTTGTCTGACATGTCCTATAACAGACATCAATCACAATCCGTCATCAAAACACGAAAACAAAAACACGTATAGTGTTGTCATTGTTTATTTTCTGGCTTGTACCTGTGGCCATTTCTTGTTTCCAAGACTGTTTTCATTACTCCAACTCATTATGGCAACATATTCTATGACATGTCTTCTAACAAGCATCAGGCTCGGCCCATCGAACTATATAAAATCAGTCGTCAAATCAATAACAAAACCGAAGGGGGCGTGGTACACATACAAATTCCTGTTATGTAAAATTATTTTTTTTCTTCAAATTTATATTTTTCTGCATGTTTGGGCCTGGAAAAGTGTCCACAAACTTCCACTGACATACAATGTAGATGACAAACTCTGTCTGTAAAGCTCAAATTGTATGAAAACTCAATGCAAACAGCATGTACAATATTTACATGCAAAATTCATATTTATTTTTGGGTCTAATATTTTCATGACACTGACAATGCATTCATGAACTTGAACCAACATTTCCCATAAGACTTCCGTGTAGTCTGTGGAATCAAAACTCTGCGAATAATCAACGTGGTCCATTATACATGTATTATGTAAAATGGTTTGCTTTTTTCTGCAAATTCATGTTTCCCTGCATTATTTCAATAAAAACCCATCAATAAAACTTCTGCAAACATGTCGCTCTGTCCATGAACCTTTCATGTAGTTTTTCAAATAATCGACCCATGTGCTATTCCAATGTTGTTTGTGGTTGTTAAACAAAAGTCCTGCAGATGCTATCTTCTATGAGACGCCTGAGTTTGAGCCATGGGGGATTTTAAAAAAAACAACACTTTCACATTTACGGAATAGCACGCGTCATTATTTTTATTCTGCGGTGCCTTTTCAATGCTTTTTTGGTCATAATCATATCGCGCCATTTAGTATCATATAGTACCGGTACTATGTTTTTCATCACTAAAATGACATAATTTTTCTTCGGAATACCAGTTGACTTCTAACCAGCACAGAATATGTTCAATATGCACAGAGAGTGTGGATTATAATTTCCAGAATAATAAAGCTAACTGTGGCTCCTAATTCTGTAGAAATTTAGATCAAAATTGCCTATATGCATGTATTCAACTCATTCAATAATTCATCATTCTTTAGCCTGTACATGTAATCTGTCAACGTACATGTTCCATTCTCTATATGCCATATCTGTCCTGTGTTATACCATATCTGTGCTGTGTTATACCATATCTGTTCTGTGTTATACCATATCTGTCCTGTGTTATACCATATATGTCCTGTATTTTACCATATCTGTCGTGTTATATCATATCTGTCCTGTATTTTACCATATTTGTCCTGTGTTATACCATATCTGTCATGTATTATACCATATGTGTGCTGTGTTATGCCATATCTGTCCTGTGTTATACCTTATCTGTGCTGTATTTACAATATCTCTCCCGTATTTACAATATCTTTGCTGTATTATACCATATCTGTCCTGTATTATTCCAAATCTTGTCCATGTAAATGTACACTGTCCATGTACATGTAATTTGAGCAAGTCCATGTACAGAACTTCTGCTTATGCACAGAGTACATGTATAGGAGTAGTAGCCAAAGTGGACATTTTGGGGTGTGAAGGAAGGTGTTTGGGGTAGAGATGGACCATCCTTGGTCCGAATGCGTATTGGACCATCCTTGGTCCGAATGCGTCGTGTGAAGTGGCATCTTGTAGTAACGCCCGCCAACGCCAAGCTCAACGCTTCAACGCCCTGATGAATTAGCCCGAAAGCTCTGATTTTCATGGAATGGTCACTATTTCATTGGAAATGCAGTGACGCCTGTCATCGACCGTCGTTACGCCTTACGCCATAGCATAACGCCTTGACGCCATGATATACACAGATGAGAGAAAAACAACAACAACAACAAGGATGAGAGATGAGAGAACAACAGCAACAACAACATGTTTTATTCATATGGTTTATTCTCTCCGCCATCATAAAATACCCACGTTGGGAGAGCCGCGTTGGGTATGTTTACAATTCAAGAAGACTCTTGTCCAATCAGAGGCCACCAGTTGGTGCTGTATCTGTCATATTCGTTCTTGCCCGTTAGATGTATTCTCGGCTGCTCTTGTCCAATCAGAAGCCGTCCTTTCAGAAAAGTTCCATCTTTGCTCGGTGTGACCTAAGCATCGTCGGGCAGTTCAGGATATTGTTCGGGCAGCATGTCCTGAAACATTTGTTTGCGCATTTTAATCGCCTTCTCCAAGGCCTCGGTGGGTGGTAGCCCCATATCCTCTTCCAAATGACGCTTGGTCTTCATGGTGGACCTGTGCGTGGGGTCGCCTTTCATTTCAAGCCGTGGTAAGGTATACTGTTCATAGATCGCCATGGCTGTTTTCCTGATGCAGGGGCGCATTTGGGTGCACGCCTGTTTTAAGTTATCCTGTCCGACGTCTTCGCTCGCTGCAGCGTGAGTATTGATAGCTGCTGTCAAAATTCGATCCCAGAAGATAGGTTCTGCCTCACTTTCCTGGGATGTAGGCTCTGACTATCTACGGTCAAGCTCTCAGTATCAGTAGATAGACTCTCAGCAATCTCGATTTCGGTATCAGTCGATACACTCTCAGCAGTCTCTGTATCAGCATCCGCCTCAACAGACTCCTCGGAGTCTTCAATCCCATGTATATTTTTCTGATGTCGCATCATATCGTAATGTCAGGTGAACGTGCGTTCGCACTCAGAGCAAGTATATGCCATGTTGACGGTTGAACGTCGACTGTGCGTGTTTTGGGAATACGCTTGCCTTTATAGACAGTAACGCCCGTCAACGCTTAGCTTAACGCTTCAACGCCCTGGTGAATTAGCTCAGAAGCTCTGATTTTCATGAAATTGACACTAATTCATCGAAATGTAGCGACGCCCGTTGTTACGCCTTAACGCCCGTCGCAACGCCTTAACGCCCAATCTTAACGCCCGTCTCAATACCTATCTCAACGCGTTATGCATTGTCCATCATCACTGGACGGACATCATTATGTTGAAGGTTGAAGAAGATAATTTCCCGTTCTCCAGCTGGGTCTCCATAAATTTTTGAAATGCATCATGCAAGGTCAAGAGATTCTGGGCACGGGTAGTTGTGTTGATATCCTCATTGGGTATTATCTGTTTCTTATGCAGCAGTCGATACATACCAGTGTCACCCACTGGATGTCATCTATGAGCGTGTTAAGATGAGAAGGCATGCCTTTGTGCTGAACGGTGGATGCACCTTGCGCTGTATCAATAATAGAATCGACATCGCCTTGACGTAACGCTTCGGCTAGAATATCCTCGTTGTTGGACTCTGCACACTACAGAAAATTGTACATTTAACATGTATGTTAAATGTATGATGCAGGTATGTGAGAGTCCGAAATTTGCATTCATTTATAATACATTTCCGATATGGTGAAATTAGATATTTATAATAATTTAACTGTACAGTGCAGCTTGGAGAGTCCCTAATTTCACCTATATGACATAACCATGTGAAATGTTTCGGGTGTACATTGATTTGATTGGTTGCAAATAGGGGATGAACCGCCGTATTGAATATATAGTTTTACTTACATTTGATACCCTGGTGAACGGTATCATTCACAGACATTTGACTAGTAGGTTGAGAAAAATTAAATGATTACATTCATTTAACATTTGAATACCATACTGAGCATATTGAGTATGTTCTAGTTTAGTTATATTTAACTCGTGTGATGAAGGATTTTATATAGTCGGATTTAAAATAAATTCCAATCCGTTTGTATATAAGCAAATAAAAATATTTGCTATAGCTTCGCCATACAGTGGCCAGGTCATTGGCATATGGACATGATGTATGTAACCACCTTGTGATATATGCTTGTACATATGAGTCTTCCTTATACGTGTAATGTACGGTTAAATCAATGGTTTCTATCTACATTTCACTTGGATTATTAAATCTGTATATTTCTGAAACATTTCCTATATGGATGACGAGTTGGTAAAATTGAACATAACACGCATGACATTGCTAGGTTTCATGTAATTACATTTTCGTATTTCATTATATTTGCAACGTGCACTACATAGATGTTATATATGACTATTTGCATATGTTACACACGGTTAGGATAAATGGATATTTGATAATATTTCCTAGACTATAGAAACGTGGGCAAATTGCAGGATTTGAAACCAATGAAAGGTGCTCGCACATGCGGATGATCACACGTTTAATAGCATATGCAAATCTATTTGCATATAATTTTCTAGGATGGTCATTCGAATATTGTCGGTTTCATGAACATATATCAATATAAATACTGTGAAACAAATGTTTGTTCATCATATGTGTGACATTTTATTGTATAAAATGTCCTCCAGGGGGGGTGGAGCAGTTAATATTTTTTTATTTTTGTTTCAGCATTTTTGGTCTGGGCGCAAAAATGGATAACCGATATATAGCCATGCGTCTGGTTCCTTCATGTCATGATGACCCAGCTTCCTAGGCGGGCACTTCCGTATGTTGGCCTTCCTGCAAACTTCCATCCGCCGTTGAAAGTCCAGATCTACGGAAAATAGATCTACAATAGTCGCTCCCGATCTTGGCGATAGTGAGCGTACTCTCAGATCTGGTGTTAATCATAATTGTAAATCAGTCAACTACGCAGCCGTCCTACCCATATCCAGTCGGTTAGAATCAAAACAGAAAACGATGCGTGGCTGGTGATTCTCCTCGGCGCTTCTATTAGAAGAATGATAATTCCTCCATACTATGGTCTCCTCACGTTCTGGCGCTCAAATCCACTCAGGAAACGAAGTGCTGTAACCCAAATGTCTTCACCTTGGTAGGTAGCCCGTAATGTAACGGTTGCGCTGCAGCTACCCGGCTATAAATGACCGACGCGCGGACCTCGGAGAAGACCAGCATAAATATTCGACAGCTCTCATGGCGAATGGTCCTATTTGTGCTTCTTCCTACGTACATTTTCCGTTCTAAAAGTCGAATGTTTTAGTTCATCGTGCCCGATGTCTACATGATGATGCGTCCATATTTCGTCAAACATATGCATATAAAAAAATCCACCAAAAGACTCCCGATCGTCTCGTGTCATGTAAATAGGCGTCAAACTGGACGATCTCATTTCTGTTTCGACATATTTTTACATACTAAGTGACATGGTGAGAGCCAATGTGGAATTTTTTTTCATGTTCAAATTTGAGTGGACATATGGATAAAGCCCTGTAGTGATATTCAGCACTATTGATATGAAAATTGACAGCTTTAAAGTCAAAAAATCTATCGAAAATGAAACACATATGCCTTGCTTTCGGCGCGTCGAGGGCGGCATGCATTCTTGAATCCAACCTTCGAACAGCCTTGTCTCCCATTATGCCAGGGCCGTAGCTTAAATTGTATAGAAATTGTCAGTCGCATATATCTTCAATCCGATCACCATCCCACCATTAATACACAGCGTATAAGTACCGGTCTGCCTTCCCCGATATCCCAAGTTCACTTCGGGCACATGATGACTATTGCAAAGACATATTTAAAACTATCACCCCAAAGACATCGAGAGAGATTAGAAAAGACATGTAACTGTTGGTCGACTGCCATGTTGTCCTGGTATACCAGCTCCGAGAGGAGAATCGCCGCGCACACACTTCCCCTGGCTAACATTTTCCCTTCGGACATTTCCCGTCATGTACTGTTTACTTTCCCTGTATTTGATTTTACTAGTATGAGCATAGTTTTCTTGTTTCTTTCGTGTTTTTTTTACTTATTTAAATAATATGTACTTTCAACAAAACTTTAATTTTATTTCATCACAAAAAAGTTCACATTTTACACATAAAATGTGGAAAAAAGTCTGTATGCCGAAGTTAATGTCTGTTTTGCCGCCTGATTATTTATCTTTGTATGTAATTTCTGAGAGGGCACGTAAGTTGATTAGAACTTGTGATTATTGAGGTAATCAAATATGTTTAAACTAAGAAAGTCTAATGCTAAATTTCGAAATATACTATGAGAATGCAGTGGCCATTTTCCCCAGTCGTCCTATGATACGGTACTGTACAGTGTCAAGGATTTACTTATTTTGAAAAGATTTTTTCTAAATTAATTAAATGAATTTTGTTTTGTTGCCGGCTGGTACTTTTCCCCGAATAATATGGAAATTAACTGTTTAGGTTTTACTGTACTCTGTTAAACATGATCAACACAATGTGGATGTATCTGTATTAAATCATGGTTAAACTATCATTTAATTGCCCCGGTATTTCTGCTGCTGTCAATGATACAATTCAAGTCTATATTGCACGACTTTGGTTTACTACAAAGTATGGCAAGCTATTAATCTACTTTTGATGAAACTAAATACACTATATATACAACAGAGCCACATCTATATATATATGTACAGATCTGCACAAATATCTATTGATAGAAATGCATATACGTACATATACATCTTCCCATCTGGGTTGAACCAAAGTAAAGGACTAAGTTATTATGTAATCTTCATTCAGTCTTCGAATGTGTATACTTGATGTTTGTTTATGGGGGATTAGTCATGTTTATGGAGGATTAGTTCAGTTGTCAATTATCAGATTTTGTCATTCTTATCCCAGCTGAGAATATGTTGGAACAAAATAATCTCAAAATAAATATCTCCCGACCAGGGCCAAAAGGAGGTACATGGGGATGGGTTCATGTTCTGAAATGTTGGTGTTATAGAAATACGCCGGGGTTGAATTCAGGTGTTCTATCTGTGATAATTTTGTCGCCCCCCCCCCTCCCCCGAACCAAACCTGCAAAAATGTTGGCCCCCTCCCCCTTCCTGAGTTTGAAAATTTTAGTGCCTCCCCCTCCCCCTGATTCCCCCGGTCCACCCCCTGGTAAAAATGAACAGTCCCTTAGCATATTTTTACAAGGTTCACGATTTTTTTTGAATCCCCAGAACATTCCAGTAAACTACTGACTGTATGTTAACTGATAAACGCGGGGACCTCAGTGAAGATCATCATCATCATTCTATTTAAATCCACTCATGACTAAAGAGTAAGATTCCTATTCAACAAGTCACTGATGCTTTCAAATATTTGCAATATAATTACCGAGTATCAATTCGACAATTAGCATGATATTGGATATTCATGTATATAACGTTTCGTTGCGTGTCTATACTACTTTGTCGCCCCTGCTTGGGTGTGCCTGTCGTTGGGCAGGGGGATGGGCTGTCTTCCACGATATGGCTCGCCCTGGTGGGTCCCTGGCCCAGGTGGGGGTGTGTGTGTCGGTAGAAGATGGGAATGGAGGCATCTCCGGGAAGTCAGGTTTTTCGATTGATTTACACCCAAACAATTATTAATAAACAATGAATGCCTGAATCATAATCGCAACTTAACTGTGTATCATTCACTTGGCGCAAATCGTACATGTGAACCTCACTCTACGAACTTTGATCTGATTTTTAATGTGCTACAAGTTATCTTAATGATAGTGGATAAAAAGAAACTGTACCCTGAGAAGTGCATGTTATTTTAAATTTTATTTACCTTTTCTTTCTTTTTTCTTTTTTTTTTTGGCTTAAATTATAGATCATGTACGATGAACAGGCTACAGAAGTAATTAAAGATCATAATATCATGGATTCCACTAAATCTGTAACCAAAATATAATTCCGTCATATAATTCAAAATCTCGGTTATGTCATTCCCGAGCATTCTCGCTCTTCACATTCAATCGATTATACGCGCATTGCCGGACACATGACAACAGAATCCATGTGTTTGGGATTTTTTTTATTGTTTTTAAGTTGAAATTTATAAAATAGGAAAAATCACACTTCCTTAAAACATGGACGAAAATGTCACGTAGTTTTACTTAACCACATTCGTCAATTTGAAACTTCACTTGACAGAAATGAGAAATAATGTAGTGCAGACTCTCAGGATTCGAATAAAACATCATCTGAAATGAGAAACATTCGAGCTTTTACTCTCTAAAAACAACCACAAACTGTATACCACAGGAGTAGTATATAAACAGTAAATTCCTTATTATTCTCAGGGTACCCGAAAAAGAGCGCCAATCGGGAACCCTCCAAATGAGGTAGAAATGAGGTTTACTTTTATGACATGCAGGAGTGTGAACATGATAGGACATGTACTGAAGTGTGACGTCATGTATGACACTTCCGGTCTGCACGTCTAATGTCCGGCACTGAGGACCCCTCGTGGAGAAGAAGTCAGTGTTGACAAGTGGATATGTCAAATCACTTATCTATATTAACTGTATACATCGCTGTATTGTATTAATGCATCTGGACCGACACAAGAAGGCCAGGTGCGAAGTCAGGATGTGAACAGCGAAGTCAAGATGCGAAGTGGTGAAGCCAGGATGCGAAGCGCGAAGTCAGAATGGAAAGGCAGGATGCGAAGTGCGAAGACAATATGTGAAGCCAGGATGCGAAGTCAGGATGCGAAACGCGAATTCAGGATGCGAAGTGGCGAAGGCAGGATGCGAAGTGGCGAAGCCAGGATGCGAAGCTCAAAGTCAGAATGCGAAATCAACAAAGCAATGCAAACGACTGGAAGCGAAGCGCGAAGTCAGAATGCGAAGGCAGGAGGCGAAGGGCGATATCAGGATGAAGCCAGGAAGGCAGGATGCGAAGTAGCAAAACCAGGATGTGAAGCGCGAAGAAAGGATGCGAAGGACGAAGAAAGAATGCGAAGCGCGAAGTCAGGATGCGAAAGGAGGATGCGAAATGCAAAGCCAGGATTCGAAGCGCGAAGTCAGGATGCGAAGTCAGGATGCAATCGCGAAGCTAGGAATCTTAACTCGCGAAGGTAGGATGCGACGGCAGGATGCGAAGCGCGAAGTCACCGCACCTGACTTCGCCACTTCCCATCCTGCCTTCCCGACTTCGCATCCTGACTTCCTGTGTCGGTCCGAAATCAGTAATACGCGTATTCGTATCGTACTGTTTTCTAATGTTCTAGGACTTTTTGACTGCGGCGATATAGGATCTGGAGCTTCCCTGGCCCAGGCGGCCCCTGGACCCTCGCCGGTTGGGCTGTCATAGTCGAACCCCCTACGAATTTTCGCTAGATCCGCTCTTCAAGATGCGTGTTTTATGTTCATATATCTAAGTCTGATAAACGTTTAAATATCAGTCCCCCCTCCTCAAAGACAATATATGATAAGTGGAATATAGGTGACCAATTCTCCACTGCCAACTAACGTAATATACCTCGAAATCATTTCATAATAATTACAGGTGCTTATTTCTGTCTATCTACATTAAGATCTGGAAACTAGACCTATACGTTGAACTTCGAGCAAAATACCGGCCCAAATATTTGCATTTAGTATAATAAAATGAACCGTGGGCTACTGCTAATCCGATAAGCTGATATACTCGAACAACGAGAAGAAAGACTGGTCCAGTCTGCTATATGATTCGTTTTATTTGCAGAATTATTTAGGAAGTTGCTATCCGCAAGAAATTATTTATATAATAATTCAATCACGGTAAGAACGAAAAGACCACAACCAGTTATATAATTTTCTTACATTATACCGGGGGAGGCCGACTAGGAAAGATAGGCGGGATGATTCCAAATCCGACAGATGAGAGTGCGATTAAACCGTACACCGGATACGTTAGGAAACGGCAAATTTTAGTCGTTATTTATATGGGTGAATGCTCATTTTTCATATATTTTGTTCTCTGAGTTTCACTTAATATATGATAGGGGGATAATTTCCGGGGGAGAAATTCCTAGGGGGGGGGAGCTTTCCAGGGAGACTATTGTCGGGGGAATCTTTGCGGGGGGGGGGGACTTTTCCGTACCCCATATGGGACATACACAATATTTTATGTGACATCACAGAAGAGTGCACCAGACGATATAAAAAGTACCGGGCAGTGCACCGTATAAGGAAGCAAACTGGTAGAAAACCTGCAGATTT
>JAVTVY010045561.1:0-20870 GCA_036873755.1 Hanleya hanleyi
CTGATTATACAACAGGGACAGTAGTATACAAGGCGTAAATTGGCGAAATAGCGCCTCACTGCGCATGCGCAGAACCTTGTGTGACGTCATAAGTGTGTAAAATGGGGCGGTATTGGGGCGGTGTGCGCATGCGTGATGTGTGGGAGGTGAGTACAAGATGGCCGCCATGTGGGAGGTGGGTACAAGATGGCCGCCATGTGGGAGGTGGGTACAAGATGGCCGCCATGTGGGAGGTGGGTACAAGATGGCTGCCATGTGGGAGGTGGGTACAAGATGGCCGCCAGTGTCAGTCAGTGCAAGATGTGGGAGGTGGGTACAAGATGGCCGCCAGTGTCAGTCAGTGCAAGATGTGGGAGGTGGGTACAAGATGGCCGCCATGTGGGAGGTGGGTACAAGATGGCCGCCATGTGGGAGGTGGGTACAAGATGGCCGCCATGTGGGAGGTGGGTACAAGATGGCCGCCAGTGTCAGTCAGTGCAAGAGGTGGGTACAAGATGGCCGCCAGTGTCAAGATGTGGGAGGTGGGTACAAGATGGCCGCCAGTGTCAGTCAGTGCAAGATGTGGGAGGTGGGTACAAGATGGCCGCCATGTGGGAGGTGGGTACAAGATGGCCGCCATGTGGGAGGTGGGTACAAGATGGCCGCCAGTGGAAGATGTGGGAGGTGGGTACAAGATGGCCGCCAGTGGAAGATGTGGGAGGTGGGTACAAGATGGCCGCTAGTAGTAAAATGTATAAAAGGAGTTGATTTTTAGGGAAAGGGTGTATTCAATCTGACTTACCTGACCTGACTTCATCAGCCAGCCAGCCAGCCTGCCTGTCAGTCATCCAGCCTACTTGTATCAGCTGTGGCCATCCCTATTACTTTTTTCGATTTTACCAGTGCAAATTTAACAGACTATTACTCCGTAGCAGTTTTTCATCCACCTGAGCCCCTAGTCATGACGTCATCATCATTTTTCTCACACCCAGTCCATTACATCGTCCTTCATGAATGCTTCGCTTTGATACCTCACTCCATCCCATTGGTGCATTAGGGGCTTCCCTAAATGCCAAAACGTATATTTTCACACCTTTGGGGGGCCGCGCATGCGCAGAATCACTCTAATTCAACCCCATACTCAGTGCATCACATGCTCCTTCACCTAAGCTTTAATTTGATACCTCTCTCCACCCACTACCTCCAAATTAAAAAAAGAGTGTATTTATACACTCCTGAAGCAGCTAAAAAAATTTTTTTGCAGGTAGAGGGTCCAATTGAAGCTTAGGTGAAGGAGCATCTGATGGACTGAGTATGGGGTTGAATTAGGGTGATTGTGCGCATGCAAATACCCCATCGGTCCAGTAGAGGCTTCCCCAGCTCCAAAAAGGCTATTTTTATACCCCTTCACTGCCGCGCATGCGCAGAAGGGTGATAGTTCAATCCCATACCCAGTGCATCAGATGCCCCTTCACCTAAGCTTCAATTTGATACCTCACTCGACCTCATTGGCCCATTAGGGGCTTCCCTAGATTGGCTGTTCCATCAACCTTCCCTCCTCCCGACCCCGCCCCCCCTTTTTCCCTGCCTTGTTTTCAATATTTAATTGTTAAAAAAACATATAAAATGAAAAAGATTTTTTTTGGCTCCATGAATCTTTTTTTCCTTGTTTTTAAAATAAAAAAAAAATTTTGGCTGTTCCATCAACCTTCCCTCCCCCTTGTCCCCCCCCTTCTAATTCCCCTTTTTCCGTTTTTTCAATATTTAATTGTTAAAAAATTGAAAAAATTGAATTTTTTTTCTTTGGGGATAACAATGATGGGGTCTGATGTTAATTTTTGTGCTTTTAGAAGTTTCCTCTTTCCGGGGAAGATGGTTGGCCCTGAAAAGGGCCGTTAGTGTTACACCACCACACTTAGGCACGGTAGATTTTCTTTATCCCTCCTACATGTTTCCGGCAAATTGGACATTTTATTTTCAGATGGTTCTCGCCGGCCTCAGTGCAATGGCACATGTCTCCTACACACGTCAGTGTCACCCAACAACCCGCACATAGGCATAAATGACCGCATGGTAAAACAGCAAATTCGCTTTCGGCATCTGTACATATGCTACAGCGTGATATTTTCTGCTCTTTATCCAGTTGTTCGTATTGTCTGTGAATCTCCTCGTCCATTTTAATCAGGTCTTCTTTCAGTCCATTAATCAAGTTGTTCCGGCGAGTTATCTCGGCTTCACACCCACAGCATTGTTGTGGTGGAGTTTCGGCGGTAGTTGAAATCATTGGAATTTCACCAGGCGTTGTCGTTGGCCCACGTCTACTATTTAACCATGGCAGTTCATCTTGTAGTTCCTCATCAGTTGAGTCATTATCAGGTTCTTGTATGGTTTCCATCGTGCTTATTTCTGCGTCATGTTCATCCCTTAGTCTTTCCAATTGTGCATTTTCTTCCACAGTTCGCCGCAGTTCTTCTAATTCTTCTGTACTGCGTGTTAAGATGGTTGTTTCGTTTTCCAATTCCCTTTGAAAACTGGTGGTTACCATCATTCCATCATTTTCCTGAACGCTAACCAGCTCTCTGTGTTCTGTAGCTGCATTTCTCGGGTCCCTAGCGGGGTGATGTGTAAACAGCGCACGTCTTGTTGAATTCATGATTGTATGGGTGAATAAATGTCACAATATACACGTATTTATACTTTTAGTGGGCTGTGGGAGGTGGGTACAAGATGGCCGCCATGTGGGAGGTGGGTACAAGATGGCCGCCATGTGGGAGGTGGGTACAAGATGGCCGCCAAGTGTCAGTCAGTGCAAGATGTGGGAGGGGGGACAAGATGGCCGCCAAGTGTCAATGAGTACAAGATATGCATGGCCGCCAAGTGTGAATGAGTGCAAGCTATGCTCACTGTATATGAGTGTGTTTGTTATCATTGTTCAAGCATAAAAATTTCCTATTTTTTTCCATAAATCCGTTACAATTTTCTCGGAATTATGATAAGACTAATCCATAGTGTACACGTATTTTTTTTTTAGCCAGGAAAATTAAATTATTTCCAATGTACCTGGGTTTTAGACTACCGTACACTAACTTTATGATTTTTAAAATGCCTAAAAATTAATAAAATAATCATATATTCTAGCGTTAGGTTGTTAAATTTTTAAATATAACACTAATGAATTGCCTGAGTTTAACTTGTAATAAAATTTACAGGTGCCCTGATATTTATTGTAAAATGAAAAGCTGTTTATAATTGTTAAACAAACACACATATATTTTTTCTTCAGCAGCGTAGCACACGATACAACCAGAGTGTTTTCGCTGCGCGTGCGCACGTGTCTTACACTATAAATACCACATTTTTTTTAATTATTCACAATTAATCTGAGTGCCCAGTCATGGATTTACCCTTGACACAACTCATGGATATTGACAACACATCAGATTTGTTCACAAATCATGATAATCAAGTACAACGCTTCGACAGTATCATGAATTTGGTACACGATGAACCCCCATTAGATGATATAATCAACCACTTATTCTCACCTTTACCTGAACCCCAGAACTACCCTGCACCAACTCATTGTCAACATCCTCCAGAAACATCGCCGCTGGATAATTTCTTCGCCTTGACAACAACCACACCGGATGTTACTCCAGATGTATACCAAAGTTTTGATGATATAGACGAGATGTTACAAACCATGTTAAAACCCCCAGAACCAGAGACGACAGAAGATGGAACCGATTCAAATGCCTCCTATGATTCCGGAGGTATTGAAAAATGACAGTCGTTGTTGAAACCACAAGATAAAGGCAAAGAAGGCCCACTGTATAGTGCTGTGTTACCATCGCCCAAGCATTAAAATTTCCTAGTTTTATTTCGAATCATCAGATTTTAGTGCATAATATTGCTGAAATAATGCCAACAGAAAACTCAGAGTCAATTTAAATATTTATTTGTATTGAGCAAATTACAAGAATTTCGAAGAGAAAAGAGCCGAAATAATGTCTGTCTGTCCTGGAAATCAGCTGATCAGCAATAAATCGACATCTCCGTGACCTTCAAGGAGATTTTGACATTAGGTTTTACCCGCTTTTTATCACAAATCATTATAAAGAAATTGTCACACCCGGTGAACTCCTGAAACCCACATCCTACCTGAGAGTTTGGTAAGATATTCCATTCATTCGTTACCGTTCCCCGTGGAGTAGAATTTCATCCATCAGCTTTCACTGTTGTCGTGCCAAACACAAAAATTGACAAATTATACGGACTGCCACGATAATAGGGTGTTTACATCACGTGACTTAAGCAGGGGACATGCCGCGAACGACGGCATTTCACACAGTCAGTGCAATACAAAGGCGAAGTTTGCAGTGTTTGTGATATAAAAAGCACACAATAATTATATCAATATAAAGCTTATTCATTCGTTTTTTTATGTGCGAAGTTTAGGGAAAATGTAAGGGTTATTGATCCTGAAATGGACGATTTAATCTCGGAAGGTCGAGGCGAAAACAGGGCTCGCCACGATGGCACATGGATTTTTGTGATTTTCGCGAAATCGGACATGAAATATATCATAAAACCCGGCTGCCAGAACTTACAGGCAGACATGAAATGTTGTTATAATCAGAATCAGTAGGTCCCAAATACACTGAAACCGAATGTGCAAATTTTTAAACTGCATTTTAAAGAAAATATCCGCATTTGACTGAAATTTTCGAAAAAAACACACAAAAACGTTGGATTTTACGCTGTAAATCAATAAAATCGAGTTGTATAAATTTGCACAAATAGCTGTGAATCACAGAAGTATGTACGAAGAAAAATAGGTAACTTACTATGCTTATCCATCTGGAAAACCGAGCCGGCTTTTCAATCGAAAACTGGCACCACATTTCGAAAACGACAGTGTGACGCAGGTTTGTTGCAGCGCGCATTCAAGTGGAAGTTTGAACACGACGGATTTTATAGATTGAAAATATCGCTGGGCACCGTCGCTGTTCTGTATGACAGACATGTATAATGACTGAATTTATAAACAACATATCCCATATTCATGACATCCGTTTGATTGAAGTTTGTAGATAGAATATTAACGAAATAACGGGTTTTTGATGGCAAAAATTGTGTGAAAAACACTTTGAACGGCAACTTGGCGCAATTTGGACCCATAAAATTCCCTTCCAGAGAAACGAATGATACAGATTCGAAAAATTCAGTTATTTTCGAGTGAAATGGGTACTTGACTGTACCTGATTTCATCCATGATAGACTGTGTCTTTAATTTCCGAAAAGAGTACTTTCGACCAACGTCGTCAAAACAAGCAGGTTTGTTGCAGCGAGCATGAACTTTGAACACCACGTGGTCTATAGTACAGTCCACATGTCAAGGTCACTCTACATCAACGTGATAACGTGCACTTTCTGATTTAAAATAATTGGCAAGTACTCACAGGATATCCATTATCTCCTTGCAATTTCCATAAAATCTCTAAAAAAAAGACTGAAATCATTGTCACAGACAGCAATGCGTTCCCGCTCGTATAGCTTGGGTAGGCCTACGGCTGCCATAAGATTAACATTAGGAAATATTAGATTTAGATTTATTAATATTAAATTTTAGATATTATGCCTAGTTCACAGAACATACTGAAGTACAAAAATAAATATTAAGGAAACGAGCGGCAGACAATATAGCAATCCGTATCCCAGCACGAAAGAAATATATTATAACATGTGCTTCAAAGTGAAAAGTATAGGCCTATCAACTGATTCCACTGTTTCAATGTAAGTTTAGTGCCATACTTGAATTTACCAAGGAAGAAGTGAGTCTGAATTCAGTCTAATTTTCTGGTCTTTTTTTTTTTTTGTAAACTTTTGTTCCATGTCACAGGGACGGCGGAATGGGGGGATGCTTCCCCCCCCACCCAAACATCAATATTTTCAGCAAAAAAAACACAAAAAAACTGAACTCTGTGCTGAACAAGTTAAACAAACCGGTGTTAGTGACATGGTGAATGCTTGATGAACATTTCCATTCAAATTATACATGTATATTTAAATTATTTATGCTTTCGAACATCGATCATTTATTTGATGGCGAATAAAAACAATGTGGTGAGAAACAACAAAACCGGTAAAACAAATTGACTTGACACAGGCGAAGAGTTTTTGTTTTATTACCGCCTACAAAACGATTTCGGCTATCTAAAACCGCTGGAACTTCCGGGTCTAGGCGGCCCCTGGACCTCTCACCTATATTGGTGCTGTGATAGTGGCCCCTCCAATCACCAAAATTTTGCTTCCGTCGTGCCTGGATCAAGCCTCTGAACATGAGTCTTTGTTGTCATTTCACATTGCTGTTGTATCACTTGCTGCTGTGTATTCTACCAGTCTTTGGTGTTTCAATTTCGAATCAACATAAAACAACTTAATTTTAGCATCATGAAATAGTGTCACTGGTACGATATTGTTTTTATCTGACTGCTTGAAGTTTGTGACCAATATTTCCTTTAATTGGAGAACACAATCGATGCGACGTTTTCTGGGCCACTATACACCCGGTGTATGCCTACTAAATTAATATAAATAGATTTATTATTTACTAAGTTATATATTAAACATTTTACAGTACAAAAGTAGTTGTTGGCGAGTAATCGACCCTGATTAGTAATTAATGCATGGAAGAAATGGTATATCAGAATTAACATTTATACAAAATGATAATTAATATTCCATCATCTTCTGGTAGATTCATATTAATATTAATAGCCGTGGTTAAGATATTGAGTAGTTTCCCATTCTTCAGGGGAGCATAGTATTTATGGTATAAACATGATGGCGTCCTGGACGGCACCCACATACCCCTTGTCAAATAGGAATGTATATGCACATTAGATTTACGAAGTGCGAAAATGCAATTTTACCTATTTCTTGCAAAGTACATTCGGTACTATAATTGTCAAACAAAATAGTTTTTTCGATTATTGATGTGGAAATTCTAATATGGACGATGGCTGAATATTGACTGCCGGATCTGACACTTGCTAAGTCAACCAAGACTATGGAGAGGAGCTCAAGAGGAACAGAAGTCTGGAGCAAGCAGATCTGAAATAAACATGTATACGGTACTAGAAACTACAAGACGATTGGCGAAGTAAATGTGCAGTTTTTGTTATTCATGACCAGTTGATCGCGACAAAAAGGAACATGAATAAGCAACTTAAGTGAATAAGAGACTCGGCAATCAGCCAGCTGATTGGTGGAAATGAAATACAGAATGATTGATGAGGAAAAAACAAAGCAGGAACTTTAGGACACAGTACAGAAACTACAGGTCGAATGAGAAAGATCTACACCAGAATATTGAAGCAATACTGGAGAAAAGCAGGAAGATGATTAACGAGTACTGCATAAAAGGGTCGAAATGCTGAAAGTGAAAGTTGGAGAACAGAATGAAAAGCCATTGTTCGAAATAGAAATGAACATTTAGGAGTTTAGTTCCTGGAAAACGAGAGCAAGATTTTATAAGAAGTGAATTGATATAATTTTAGGATTCAGAATTGTAGTCGTATAACTAATGATTTATGAACGTTTGAAGATGGCATTAGACAGATTGTGAAGGAACTTTTATTATATCTCTGAATGTGAGCATGGATCATAAAAAAGTTCTGTTATCACATTATCTCGGATGTTCAACTTGGTGAATCAATCATCAGACCCAAGCACAAGCTCATTTGCCTGGCTGGTGGGATAATGGATGGTATAGATGAATATATGTATATTTTCAAAGAGTTAAATGAAAGTTAATAAAATAAGTTCCTTTTCGAATACATTTTTCTTTTTTCAAAAGAAAATCCTCATCTTTTACTCATTCCCATTGATGTCAGATTGAGTTTTTAATTTTCCACTATACCTTGACCTCTGTGACGTACTCTTGTTGGTGTGAATTGCGCCAAACATTGACACAATTATAAATAATTTGATTCCTCGCCATTAAACTAAACATGAATGTAATAACATTGAGAAAATGAAACCAGATCAAATTAATATGGATCCAAACTCGTTACTTGGTTGTTCGTGTGAAGTCAACTAGCTACATGGATGGTTAGCGATGGGGGCCATTTGTGGACGCCGCAAGCAAACATACCTTGTGAGTTGTGCCCAACATGGGCTGCATTAATTAGATTCATCTCCATTCAACATGAATATAAATAACACTGAGAAATAAAACTGCAGGCAGATAATATGTTCCATCTTGCTTTGTTGGTGTGGTTGCCCAACATTGTGTTATTTGTCCCCTTTGTTTCATCTCTATATCTACTAAACCGTATCAAATAGGCTTGATCTTGATTATTCTTGTTTATATGGGCAGAACGGCTGCTGGTGTGAGTTGTACCCAGAAAGACTTTATTGAAGATCTTCGTTAAACATTCAGAGAAAATATGATCAAATAAGAGAGATTTCCCCCATTTACGTTTACAGCACAGTTGTTGGTGGGATCATACCACTTTTAGGAGGTGATGGCGTTGATTGCTGACATCGCTCCTGCCAGCACCATGAAGTTTACATCAATTCACCTCCATATTCCTTCTACGGTGTCGTCTTCATATTATGTTATATAACACACCTTTCCGTTCTGTTTTTCTTATTAATATTCATCTAGCAGTTTCATTTGGTTGATTTGTTCTTCTCTTATTGGCATTCAACTGACATACAATTCAAACATATGTTTCATATTGCTTTGGATAGTTGTGCCCGCCCTCTGTACATGTCATTTGACAAATACAATTGTTTGTTTATTATCTTGGTGGGAAATTTACCACACTATGTCGGGCATTACAGTTTAGTCTAGCTTTCTGTGTATTACCGTATTGCATTCACCATGTTTACCCCACGTTGAAACATTTACTCCATCAGATGCCCTTGATGTTCATCCATTAACATCAGATGAGTTACTTCTTTGTGGTCATCTGTCATCACAGCTCCCGAGCTAGACTATCTGATAGTGATTCCCTTAAGCCAGTGCTATAGGGGCTTTGTAGGTATACTTAATAGTTTCCACAAGAACATCTGCAATAAAAGTGAGGCTAACATTCCAAATGCTACATCTTAGAATCCTTCAAATTCTAGTCTGCATTTGAGGTGCAGAGGAAGGCTTTTCTGTGAAGTCATACGGCTGCTTTTTAACCGCCAGACGCCGTCATTTTGTCCAAACTATTACATATCTCTCCAATATATTCTTACTGCAAAAAATACCATTCGTGCGCTCCTGTTATGTATTAAGTTTAGTCTGTTTGCACTGCGGAAATAATCGCGTTCAAGCCATTTTAACACAATAATTGTGTTGAAAATAACACAAATTGTGTTAGAATCAACACCAATTTGCGTTCAACACAAAACCATCTTTATCCTCACCTTGTAGCTTTGAGACAAGAATTTGTGTTGATGAACATACAGGAATATCGAATTCACATGTGCAATTTCACCGACATAATATTTCAGTGTAACAAGGGTTTTTAGACATTTTTTTACTTCATTCTACCCACAGAAGTCCCCTCTCCTCTCCTCTCCAGCAGTCCCATCATGATATACTTTGTCCTGGTATATATATTGCAAACAAATAATGACGTTAGTGGTACCGACATTAAAATCGATGTCTTAATTGCGATGTGAACATCAAAATCAGAAGTATAACACATACAATACAACTATTTGACTGCAATAATTTATGCAAATTTATGCATAATTTATGTTAATTTATGACAATTAAACTTTAAATGTATATTGTCTGTGTCATCTTACATAATTACAAGTAAATTAAAAAATCCATGCAAAAAAAATTGAATACAGGTTGATTTTATCAATTAAATATGGACGAAAACATAGTTTTGGGTGCAAATTTGATACATATATGCAAATGATATGCAAATTAGGAGCTTACTATCAACCAATCAGGATCGTTGATGGAATATTTTAAAACAGTGACACTTGAAGTATATGTGTCCCAAAAATTATGAAAATTGAGCGAATATTTAACGATATCCATCATTTCAAAGTTGAAATTCCTTTGTGCCATGGGATTTTGGCATTTCCCATAGGCTCCATGTTAATGGCCTGTCCCCCAAAAATCGTCATTTCCCGAACTTCAAAATGTTTGACATCCGCGAATACTGGACGGATTTTCGTTCTGTAAAGTTTTTTCTTCTAATACAGGTTCTGGCTTTCAAATGAGGTATAAATTGTATGTGTGTGATGAAAACTTTTTTTTGGTGTAAAATACCTAACGATAAGCGTTCCGTACTGCACATGTCCGATAAAATCCCTCCAGTCGTTACACAATGTTGATTCCACAAAACCTGTTCGGTGGCCTACATTATCGTTCAATCGCTGATCATAAAGGCTGCGTTCATTCTCACCAGAACTGTAGGCCTATACACTTCGAAATCTGTGAAAGAATATCAATTTTCACGTTTCCTGTCGGATATCACACAAATTGATGCGTCCGCTGGAACACAGCACACTCCCTCGATTTCAGTCTACGTGTGACATGCAGGCGATGCATGATGCAGATCACATTATTCATCTCAGCGGATACCGAAATGGAACAAAGTTCCGTTATACACTGCAACAGAGAATGTTCTCCCGCTCAGAAAACACAAAATGGCTACTGAACACCAAAATTTCCCCGGATAATAAAGTCGTTCAAACCACAGCGCCATCTATTCGCTTTGGTGCAAGGGAGACAACTCGGACTAGACCAATTCGAAGATCATGTCCGCTATATTTAGCCTGAATGGGTATAGGGGTGATCGGGTTTTTTATGGCTTTTACTATGAGCTATGAGGTTGATCATGTAGAATACGATGGAAAAAAATTTGAAAGTACCGCGTAGGCTTGTATATAGATCCATATAGATCCATATAGACCCATATACACTCATATACTGGGATATTGGTATGTATCAATCCATACGGGGTGGACATGTTGGAGCACTAGTGGCCCGATGGGGTAGAGTGAGGTCTTATTTTAAAGCTCTCGAGGAAATAAATAAATAAATAAATAAATAAATAAATAATAAAAAAATCAAAAAAATCGGCGAGTAGTAGACGAAGGGAAAATTGGAAAGTATTGACCATGCCCCAGAATACTTCATAGGCATATCACGGCCTTAAGGCCTATGTAAGATGTAATCTACATCACAGTTTAGTAGTATAAAAAGCGCAATTCACCTTGTCCCTTCCAAAGAAATAAAATCGGCTCTATTTTACAGGAGTATATACGCAGGTGACGTGGGTTGTAACGTCACTTCCGGGTTTTCACTAAACACTACCTCCAAACATACAAGAGTTGCAATGTTCAACCGCCGGGGTGTTTTCCCGCCCCAGCGCCCCGCAGCGCGCGCGCGCGTCATCCCGCGTCATCCCCGGTAGTGCGCGCGCGCGCGCGGACGCGGGTCAAAAGGTCAAAGGGTAACCTCCAGGTCAGACGGTCCAATGTCCAATGAGACAATGTTGCGGTATCGCTATAGTCAGAGCTTGAGCACAATAAAAAATTCTAGATTCTAGGGGGATTCTAGATGAACCTGGGAAAGATGGGCAGTTCCATTTGGACCAATCAGCGGTCGAGAAAAAGAGCCAATCAGCGGTCGAGAAAAAGAACCAATCAGCGATCGAACAATCAGCCCATCGAATTGGGGTATTCACGGTGTGCTTTCGCTGACGTCCGCGCCTACATCTGGGTTCTTGTACACCCGGGTAATGTTTTTCTGGACATGGATGGGTTACCTTTGGCTCCATTCTAGGCCACTGATTGGCTAATAGAACTTATAGTCATAATCTATACGTGTTGGACGAGTCTCTTCACTCACCGTATACACGTACCTCAATGAAATGCCCGCTCCAAACCTAGACCAAAAAACACGTACTTGGTCTGTAGGCTGATTTCATTGGCTCTCTATTTTTACTATAGTGCTCTTGCATTCTAACCTTGATGGGTTACCTAGCACTGATAGTCATAATCGATACGTGTTGGACGAGTCTCTTCACTCACCGTATACACGTACCTCAATGAAATGCCCGCTCCAAACCTAGACCAAAAACACGTACTTGGTCTGTGGGCTGATTTCATTGGCTCTCTATTTTTACTATAGTGCTCTTGCATTCTAAACTTGATGGGTTACATTTTGGTCCCATCCTACACCACTGATTTCAGTTTGACTGAATCTCCGCATTGGGCATTAATGCATCAGGAATAAAACACACAAGACAGGGTTTTTTGGTGAGATCTCATTTTTTTATTCATTGAACAACAACAACGTGAGAACAACCACGTGAAAACTCAAGCCCAGAACAAGGGGCTTGTCATTAACTGAAGCCCAGAACAAGGGGCTTGTCATTAACTGAAGCCCAGAACAAGGGGCTTGTCATTAACTGAAGCCCAGAACAAGGGGCTTGTCATTAACTGAAGCCCAGAACAAGGGGCTTGTCATGTATGTACATTGAAATAATTCAAGCCCAGAACGGGGCTTGTACATTGAAATGATGGGCGGCCCAGTCATAGACGAGTACATCGCGGTCCTCGGCCTGGGGGTACTCGTCAAACATCTGTACGATGGTAGATAAGGGTCTTCCCCGGCATCGATGGTACAGGTAAAACAAGCAATATTGTCCGCACACGCCACTGGTCAGGCTTTGCAACGTTTGACTGTTCCAACACCACGTCTCTGTGCCTTGATCCATGAAGTCTGTTAAATCGGGATGGAGGGGTGGCAGGCCGTACGGGTCAAAGTATTCGCCCTGCTCTTCTGTCAAGTACACGGCCACCCAGTGTTCACCGGGTCGATCCATCGGGTCCGTGTTGAGAACGTAAGCAGCCGGATACATACGGTCTAATGGAAACACATCTCGGGCGAACACCCCTTGAAAGACCCTACGTGTCTCTGGGTCATTCTCCAGCACGGTGGTTATCTGGTCTGTATCCATGTTAGGTGGAGAAGTCACACAGGACGTTGCGCGCCTTGTCCACTTGAATGATGTTGTCAAACTCGGCGTAGCAGATCCCATTGACGGTGGTCGCCAGGGCTCGTGCAAAGTGGATTTCCAACCGTAAGTTGCCTTGCTTGGCCAGAGCCAGCTGATGGTCGTTCTCTAAGGTGGGGGTCAGATCGAAACAGAACAACGTGTATCCGTTCGCGTAGTCCTCCCGACTGATGAAATTCCCTTCGTCCTGGTTGATTTGACCGGTGGCTGTAAACAGGCTCTGATAGGCTCGAATGAAATTCGCGCGCCCAAAGTTCGGGGTTAAGGCCGTGGCTGGCACCTGTTGTCCATCCACATGCAGGACCACAAAATTGATGCCGAAATGTTTAAAGTCAAACGGATTCTCTGGGTAGGCTCCGCTGAAACTGGTATTTTCTACACAGGCCAGGATCAATCGCTTGGGTAGTTCCCCCAGGAACAGGTTTTCTTTGTTGGCGCTCATATTTCCAGCAGGCACAGAGAACACTTTGGTTTGCACACGTCGGATAGGGTACTGGGCTGGTTTTGTTTCCAAGGCTTTCATGTGTCCCAATTGAACGGCTTGATTCGGTTTCACTTTTCGGACATACAGGACTGCGTCTTGGATGACAATCTTATAGTCCGCTACATGCCCCTCTACGTTAGTGGCCATCAAGGCAAAAGTGGGAGGCGCCCGCATCAGTCGGATTTTGATGGGGATCTTGTTCAAGAGGTACCGGTCTTGCATGAACATGTCTGCATGCAGTCGACCCATCATATCCACCGAGGCACTGTTCGCAGTGAAAGCCTTCCGTTTGTTATATCCCCCATTGTCCGCCGTGTCCATGTGCTCGGCCGTGTCCCTGTAGAATAAAGCGGTTGTCAGCTGAGATTTTTAGCCTCTCGGCCATACGACAACAGTGTCTCGATGTAGGCTCGATAGGGGTACGTGTTGGTGGAGTCACTGATGAGTTTGTCGCTGAAAAAAATATCCACCTGCTGAAACATCGAGTGCAGCCAGAGATTCGTCGGGCCCACCGTTGCTTGGTCAGCGAGTCTGGTGCCAGCTCCATTGACCACCTTGGCTTTCACATACAAGTAGGTATGGGCTAAATCCACATAGGCCGTATCCGCATTACTGATGGTGAACTCGATGGGCCCGGTTTCGTTTATGCTGGAGAGCGGGAGATGCTCCACCCATAATCCTTGTTCGGCACTGGTTTGTGTGGGCGGCACGGTCCACAAATCAAATTCACTGTTGGTGGAGGGGCAGGACTCGGCGTGGATTAAGGACATGTTTTAAGAAAAGATATCCCGGGTCTTCTTGGATGTGCGTCGTCGCTGGGTCGGTCGTCGACTGGTGCGTGGTATCGGTGGGGCAGCTCTTTTATTCCCAACGGTGCGTTGTGCTTTGGCCACCAAGACGCCTCCCGCTTCTTTGGCCCGTCGTTTCAAGGCTTGTCGGGGTGCTGTGCCCCCCAAGACATCACCGGCCACTTGCAGTCCACTGCGTACCGCTTGTTTACCGATTGCTTTCACCCCACGCGTCACCAAGGGCAGGAACGTTTTCACAATGCTGCCGAGTATGTTCCCCAGTCCATGTCCTCGTTGCATGCGTGCACCGCTAAAGACCGGAAAGCCACCCACGGCCTGTTGGGCATAATAGTCGGCATAGCTGCGTGCATCGCACTCGTAAGGTACTTTCATTATGCAAAGTGGGGAGCACGTGCTTGTCGAAAATGAAGTGTCAGCACCACTTTTCCTCGTTCGAATGCCACCGCTCGTCCCGTGTCATCTCTTATATCCACCGTGATCGTGTTGATATCGGTATGTCGTACGGGCAGGTACATGTTATGGTTGAAACTGTGGGTGACTTGATCGCCATACGTCTTTTTAATGGGGACCACCCGTAACAGAGGTGTGTTGATATCGCCCACGATGTGGTTGTCCACCACGTCCGAGTAGACGTAGAGTCCGTACATACACGACTTCATATCCATCGGCATCTCGCCATGGTGTTGGGTGGGACCAGCGAACGTCTGTAGATCGAAACCCAGCATTTGCTGTAGTGTAGGACTAAGTTTCACATTCACGGTATCGGTGAGGGTAAGCTGTGCCTTGTCGTTGTGTACGTTGACATCGAAGAACACGTTTCTCTTGAAGCGCAAGGCTATCAGGCGTGCTGCACTATCCGTCACCCCCCGTAGCGCCTTATCATGCATCAGTCTTGACAGCCCACCCATGAACTCTTTGGGGGTATCGTATTGGCCTTCGGACAGGGGGAGTCGGGTGTTTTTGCCTTCGTAGGTCACCTCGTACCACACTTCATTGGCTCGCACGTTGTACCACGAGTAAGGGTATTGGACATCCACGAGGGCACATTCCAAGCGTCCAGGTAAATGTAACGGTTGCGGTAACTGGGTGACGTACTTGGCCACGGTGTTGTCAGGAAACACATCCAGCGAACTGTTACTGGGTAGGGTCAGGTAAAACATGGCGACTGAGCTGTCCTGCTGCTGCTCTTGGTTTTAATAGGTCTTCCACGCCTTGGGCGGTTGTGTGCGGCGTCGTGTTCGTCGCGGTGACTTGCTACGTGTCACGGCTCTGGAGATGTGGGGTGTCTTGATCAAGGGTGTTTTTTTATAGGCGCGAAAAGAAAGTGCCCGTTGTGGTGGTGTTTTGGGGGTGACTCCGGTTCCCATTCGACTTCCCAAGAAGGTAGTGGGCCACTCGGTGATTGCTGGGTTTGCTGCATAAAGGCCCAGCGGTGGGGGTTCCCCACCAATTCCTGTGGTACATGCATGTCTTTCAAGCCTTGAGCGAACACTTCCCATCCTCGAGGATCGGTGTGCGATCTGCGTTGACGCATCAGATCATTCACTAAATCCGTCATGTGGGTGCCGGGGACCACCTGATTCTGTACCAGGAGTTCGCCTTTATCATTCCAAGTCATGTTAGGATTCTGTTTCATCCGTTGTAATACCAGGCCACCTTGTTTCTTGAACGAGGCAGGTACACTCTTCAGCACTTCGTCTTCCACCCACTGTGGGGCTGTGGGGCTACCTCACCCGGCTGTTGGAGCGGTGCTGAGGTCAGCGGTCTGTCACGTGGTGGTGGTGGTGGTGGTGGTGGTGGTGCTGTTGCTGGGGTAGACAGGGTTTTGTATTGGTCCATGGACGTCATGTACCGTTGAAGCGTCTCATTGTACCGTTGTACTTTCTCACTGTCGCTTAACCCCGGTCTCTGTAAGATCTGTTGCATCTCTCCATGGAGGCTGTTTATGGTCTTCACCGTAGGTGGGACAGGGTAGGGTGATTGGAGGTTTTGCAGGAACCGTGGTTCGACGAGGACCATTTTTTTCGTGTGGTTCATTGTCGGCCGAAGAGTTCACCCAATACTGGACCCAACACGGAAGCGGCCAACGGTGCTAAGATGGCCCCGAGAAAGCCGCCTTTCTGTAACACCTTTTTCTTTTGTGTTTGAGGGACCCGCTTGTGGACTAGAGTTCGGAGACCTGTCTTATGCTTGGCCAACTTGGTCTTCTGAGCCGGAGTCAGTGGTACGTTGCCTTTTAACAGGTTGTACCCCATCTCGCACAGACAGCGTACAAGGTCAGGGTCCGCACCGCGTACAATGGTTCGGACTAACTCGGGTGGGGCCGTCTTCAATACACGGAGCGTGGGAGCGTGCTTCCGTACTCGCGCAGACATCCTGTACAACTAATGCTAGAACACACAACTCTGCCCTTTTTATCCACCTCACAGACAAAGTCAACCCTGCTGTGGTATTCATTCTTTTTATTATTCCCCATCATCAAACACACAAACCCCAGCTGGGGGCGCCACTGTGGGTGTGTTTACATTATTGTTGCATGTACACGTGGTGGGTCTCTCCGGGAAAGATGCCGGTCCGTAGTCGAAGGTGGTCGGGGGTGGCTTGCTTGAGGTCGAAGAGCATATACCCGTGCTGAGGGGTTATGGCATCTTTGAAGGCTTCCAACGCAAACGGTGTGCGGCCGGGATACATCTGTCTCGCCAGGTGCAGCAGTTGAGTGGTATCTCTCGGGTTTTTGAAGACCACCAGTTAGTGGGCATTTAAGCTGATATTCCGATGTTCTTTGTTTTTACTGAACAGATTCTGCACAATGTAGATGATGCTGAGCCGTCGATGATGGCTGCCTTTGGTAAGGAGTTGGGTGACCCGTGCATCCGTCTCCGCCATGAGATCATCCACAACCACCAAGGTGTCGGGTTCCAAATCGGCCAGGTTGGGTAGGCCTTCCACGAACGTGATGTGGGGCATTGCTGCATACGCTTCCTGCCATTCTCCGTAACACCACACGACTCGGGCAATGGGGGGAGTGATCATGCTGTCGGCGTGTTGAAGGAGCTTCCTGACGAAGTGCGTTTTGCCGGAGCCCGTCGGTCCTGCGATGACGCAGGTGAAGGGATGCTGCCAACGGGGGTCCATGGTTTGAGGTCTATCCGTTGTCGTGGTAACCCGCTCTTGTAAATTTCGTACGAGTGAACTGGAGTGGTGGTGGGTACAACGTCGGTCGTCGTTGTCTGTTCACGTTCAGAGATGGTGCTGGGGCTTGGGTACAACGTGGGTGGTCGGTTCACTGTGAGGGATGAAATCCGGTGGGTCTTGAGACGTAGTAGGTGTACTTGGTGTAAGTGTAGAGCTCGACGTGGCTTGTACGCGGGGTGTGGTGGTGGTGGTGGCTGGGCTCGATACGACTGGTGCTCTCTGTAGACCCGTTTCACTGATGGCTGGTGTTCTCAGTTGGTTAAGTAACGTACTGACATAGGCTACGTCGTAAAACACACCTCCGGACAACACACTCAGCAGGGTTAGCAATAGCACCCCAAAGCCCACTTGCGCTTTGCGCGTTTTGCGAGACGCTGTCTTCGGAGGCAGCTGCTGTTGGTCCATAGCACTGGGGTTGGACGTGGAATGAAGGAGGACGGCAGTGGTGTCTGGTTTTATAGTCGTTTCACCTGGTTGGCCGCGACCCAGGAATTGAAGGAACTGGGCCAGCCTTGCCATTTTACGAAATGAAACAGTTTGCCACGTCGATGTTCCGTTTTCAAAATCTGCTCCACCGTGTAGTAGTCTTGCTGTGTTTTCACAACAGGCTGTAATTCCGTGTCGTAAAACGTCCCCAGCAACGTTTCGCCTTGGAGATCTTCCAGTTCATAGACTCGCCGCTGTCGGGGTAGGCGCCGTTTAATCAGGAAGTGCTCATCGCTCCAGTTGGGCAAGTAACCTTTCTCGAACTTGCCCTTGACTTTACTGATCCGTACAGGGTCGCCGACCTTGTACACCGCCTTCGTCGTTCGCTGCGATGGCCTGGGGTACAAGACACGCCGGACTTGGGCTTCATTGCGTTGGGTCACGGTAATGGGGCTCTCTCTATACTTCGATGATAGGCTCGATTGTAACCCCTCACCAGTTTCGGGAGAACATCGATGTACCGCCTTGTATTCTTATAGGTGAAATATTTATACATGCGGCCTTTGAATGTCCTGTTGAACCTCTCCACCACGAAAGCCTTGGTCTCGTTGTACGTATGGAAGAAAAACACCTTCTGTTTCTTGAGAAAGGCTTGGAACGGTCTGTTGAGGAATTCCGTGCCTTCGTCGGTTTGCAAATACAAAGGTTTGCGCCCGGTCTTGAAGATGTCTTTGAACGCCGCTATGAGATTTGCCCCCGTTTTCGTCCGGATGGCCGTTCGTGGAAGGCCTATCCCACGCATACTTGGATAGGATATCGATGCACGTCAAGATATACCGATTCGCATCGTTGTGTTTGGCAAAGGCGCTCATATCCACCAAATCCGCTTGCCACTGGGCATCTATTCCTCCCACGATGACCCGGTTCCGTAGAAAATGGCGACGGACAGATCGATGTAAGGTATAGGTGTCTTGTCTTCTTAACCAATCTCGGACTTGGGCACGTTGTACCCCCCGGGGTTTGGCCGCTCGATAGAGAGCCGACAATGCACTATAGGCTGCCGGACTGTCGGGACTGTAGTATAAGTTATCCAACACCTTCTCCCAGCGCTTCATGGTGACAAAATGATGATGGACCCTGGCTCTATCGTTTATTTATAACAGGTATATCTTGGGCCTGAGTTTCTTTCTGATTTTCTTCGTGGACTTCCACAGTGGCCATGGTCAATGACCAGTCCAACTCGTCTGATGACCGCTTGATAAGCACTTCATCCACATCCACCACGGCATCTTCCAATGCAGACCATAGATCAGGGTGAAGAGTAAAATGCACTGTACCTCCATCTAGCCGAGCCAATTGAGCAAAGAAAGGGCCGCGTCGAATGTACACATCGTGACACAAGTGGATGAGGTCGCCGTCCAGTTCGCCAGACAACACCCGTTTGAATTTGGTCCAGCCCTCCCGGGACAGACGAATGTGAGCCGGGCACGGTTGTGTAGGGTCCGTGTCTCCCACCACCTCCTCCATGGTATCGACCTTATCCGCATACACGTGCAGGAAAACCTCGGGGGTCAAGCTGAAATACGCCAGTACTATATGCTCCGTCATGGTCAGTACGTGAATGGTACCAGATTTCACTGTCTCTCGTATTTATAGGAGAACCCCGTGAGATCAAAGGATCAGGTGGTCATGTCATTGGGCTGACTGAGTCTAGCGGGGTAATCAATGGCATCGTCGTCGGGTTCATGTAGTTGTTCATGGGGTTCAGCCATTGGCCCCGCGGCTTCATCACGGATTTTTTCTTCTTCTTCATCGTTCTGGCCCGTCATGTGTGTGTGGGTGGCTTCATGAGGTGACCCTGTCATTCCAGCCTCTGCGCATTCTATACATATAGTATTTTCTCCATCCGCTTTTTTTCATTAGGTTCATCTAGTGCGTGTTCGATAGCATGAGCCCATGCCAATTGGTGGGGTGATCGATCGTCGGGTATAAATAACTGGTCCACCAGAGGGCCTATTTTCTGCAAGGCTGACCACAGAGAGGGAGTTAGGAGGAAACTTCGAGCCGGCTCTTGGTAGCGTCCCACCCGTGGGTAGAGCGCAGTATGGTATACGTAGTTGGCCTTGTCCAGGTGGATCAGGTGTCCGTCTAACTCTCCGCTCAACACCCGTTTAAACTTAGTCCACCCATCACGCTGTAGTGTCACCGTATTCGATAAAGTCTCAGGGGACGCCCTCCAATCCCCGCCACTATCTTCCCCCAGAGTCACATAATCTTCATAAACGTATAATCCCACCTGGTAAGGTGTAAGGGGGAGGATGGCTCGTAGGACGGATGACATGCTTGGTCCAAATGTCGAACGGTGAATGACACACACCCTGTCTGACCCTGGTATTTATAGTGTCAATACCACAGCGCCAGGGTGAATAGGGCACAGACTAGTATGAGGCCAACCAGCCGGTGCTGGTTGCGGCGTGAGCGCTCGTGGTCCATAGCCCGAGCATCAAGGATGGCTGTCATAGTCCCGTAGTGGTGAGTGATGGCACGCCTCTCCATCGAGTGCACTCTGTGGAGGACCGCTTCTGTGAACTCGTTCAGGATCTGGCGTCGTCCCTCGTTGTCGTCGCCATCTGCAAACATGGACCGGACCACTGCTCGGTAACCCGGGAATGAATTCACCACGGTGGCATACTGTAAAATGCGAGTCGCATGGGGCTGGGTCTCCGCCATGGCTCTGTAGAAATGAAGGTGTGGGATCGAGAGGGACGTGTTTTATAGACCAGATGTAGCTCTACGGGTATAGTCCGTGATACGTACTATTCTGATGGGTTAGTCCAAAAAAAGGGAGCAACAACAACAACACAGATTACAGATCAATCATTTTATTATGCGTGAACAACATAGAAATGCATGTACTGACCTGTCTGT
>JAVTVY010045562.1:0-19973 GCA_036873755.1 Hanleya hanleyi
AGGTACAATAAAAGCGTACCTGAGATACAACACATATCACGAATCGTTCGATTCATGGTATGTGCTTTAGAATAGGTTAACCGGAAGACTATACTGTTTAGTCATGTGGCTCTGTCAGTATGTCGGCACCTCTTCCCACTTCCCTTATATGTGTTGTAATAGATCTTGCACGCTACGTTCGTATTTTGCTATCAGCATGCGATATCGCTAAATTTGAGAAACTCTGAGTGGAGGAGCTTGGTAGTTTATAAGTTTCTGCAACAATGTTATATGACGTTGATTAAAATCGTCACATTTAACACAGGATCGGCGGAAAAGCAGAACTGTGATTGTTGGACGCTTGTTGATAGAATATTATCCGGCTCGTGGGGGAGGGGGGTGTCATGCCCCCTACCCAAATTTCTATCTCAATTGCTAAAAAAAAAGAGAGACGGCACTATGTGACTTAATAGCTCATCATATTGAGCCATTTTGTGCCTACTTGCTTCTTCAACTGTGCCTAGTTTCTCTTCAACTCGTTTGCCCTTTTATTCATAAATGTGCAAAACTGTACACTGCATCATTATGTTTTAATGGATTTTGCAGTTTGGTGTAAAATAATTTTAAAGAAACAATCGAGCTATTTGACGAAAAATGAACCAAAATATCTATTTAGAGTAGTCATCTTGCATTTTTCTGGTAGAGCCTGGTCTCAACATATATTATGTGGAGGTTCAGCTCTCTAGCGCTCAAAAACACCCTACAGCCCAGGGCTGATAGGGTTAACACTGGTAGAGTAAATTCCCCATCAAGACAATAAATCTACATAATATTTGTCTGAGGGCGGGCTTCGGGGATTAACAGTCCACGTCGGGCTTCATACTGTACATACACCTGCCTATCTATCTTTACTCATGAGAGGCACCAGAGATGGATATCAGGAGGGGAAGTCCAGAGAGATTCATATTGATGGTGAATGACCAATACAAACAAGTATCTAAATATGATTCAATACAAGATATGACAACCGACCTACATATTTTGATTACGTCGATCGTTTAATTCTAACAGTCCTGAAAACAATATAAACCATTCCGCGTTCACATGAATCATATTCTAATCTATTATAATTTTTTTACATAATTCGGTTCAAGAGACAAATATTCTTGCAATTCTTGTTGAATATTTCCTAGCCACGTACATAGATGTGGCTCCTAAGATCAGTTTTATCTCTCCTATGTTGCCTGCGTAGAATCAGTCGGTGTTTGACACTCCTTTGTTTGTCTTTAAAACCACCGATTAAAGTACTATTTAACACTCCTTACATCTTTATTATCCTCAGACTGTGGTTAACATTAGACAAGGAATTGCTTAGTTTTTCTTTAAGATTTATTTATCACTGTGTGATAGCTGTTAACTTATATCATGTATGCTATTGCTTAATCATGCAAAATTGTAGACAGAAAATTATACTATGCATAATCTAAACATGTATCATCACCAAATAGTTGATTAACACGGACACGTTATGTGATATTTATTAACTTATACTATTGTTTAATCATGCCAAATGATAGAAAATAATAAAAAATAGGGAAAAATGTTCAAAATTGTTTTGTTCAATATTTCAACCTTGGTACGCATTCGTACGAATTCATAGTTCAAGAATGTACAGGAAGGGGGAAATGTCCGAAGGGGAAAATGTTTCAAGGGGGAAACGTCCTCGAGTCTTTGACGTTTCTTCGATACCAATCAAAATGATCTAGACTGGATATACATGTATACTTCCGACAAATAAAGTTAATGATCTCAATCCAGATCTTAATTATAATTGAAGGTAATCCGTGGACAATATATTTTACTAGATAGCAGCGACATGTGTATCTGATCTCTTTCCGAGGCCTACAGTCTGTTGCAGATGTTCAATTTATAAGTGGTTTAAATTTGGGGAATATGCAGTATGCATCACATTATCACAGAAAGGACCATTATGTTTACACTGATGATAATTCTGGCAACTTGAGGTTAAAACTACCCATGTGGTCCAGTTTTCGTTTAGTAAAAATATATCCTTTGTTGTAGGTATAGGAAAGAGTGCAAAAGTATGAACCGCAATTTCAAGCCTGGAGTCACGCGTCAAATGCACCTGCCGCTGCTATCGGGGCACATTTATTGTCCTAGAACTAATCCAGAATTGAGCTTTTTCAATCCAAGTTTACCGAGGAAGACATTTACTAAGCCGCATATCTAGAAGATGTATTATTCATGCAAAAATGCATGTTCCTTTGCCCTGGAAAAAAATATCTGGACAATATATATCGGCATAGGATTATGATAATAACATTAAGATAAAACTAACCTCACCCTGATATAATAAATTCAAAATGCCTCATTGATTCGATGAGCTAAAATGAGGCAGCGTAATTTTCCCCAGTCTTCCCCCATCCCCTCACCACACCTCATCACCCCACACCAATACGCTGAATTATGTCATTGGGAAGATAAAACCACCGTTAATTTGTAAATGTCGCTGTATGCATGTGTGCGTGGAATGGAACGTTCCTGTAATATCCCCAATATTAATACCTTCGACTCCTCATTAATTATGACATATACACTTATTCCATTTCTGTCCGTATAACTGGTGTGTGTTCGCGATAATTATAGACACCGAATCTGTTTGAGATATCAATTTTCTACGACTTCGCTTAAAAATTAAAATAAACTGTGAACACTATGTAACAGTATAAGATTATGGTAAACACTATGTACCAGTGTAAGATTATGGTAATAGTCTTAAGATGAACCTATGATGTCTTAAGATGAAGTCTCCACATCAAGTTTTCTCTCGTATTCCAAGTTACTTGAACTGATTACATCATAGAACTGTTTTACTCGGCAAAACAGATAAGACCCACAACGTATCTGGACGTTTGAACCCTCCGCTCTTATTTGATGATTAACAACAGATATGGATAGTTGAACCTGGGTATCGTTTGCACGTCACCGATAATCCTGATAAGTGAAACGCCCATCCCTCCGCACGAACATTTATATCAAGCGGTGCCTCGGCCCTTGACATCAACGACTCGGATATGATCGGTGATTTATTAACTTGTCACCAGTAACGGAAATACATCTGGGGCACCTAGACGGTGATATTTACAAACGTCACCAGTATCATCAGTTTAAGGGGACGAGGAAACTGGTGACGATAAGAAAAATCAGCAGTATGGATCAGTGTCCAAACGGAACGAACAATACCGCTAGTGGTGACGTTTTCTTGAAATCATCGCCAGAAGACCAGTAGGAGAATGGGGCAAGTTACTGGTGATTTTTGGCACTTTGTCACCACAGCTTGTTCACAGTGTCATTGCCATCAAAAATTGTCAGACAAACACTTCACACAATCAATTCGCATCGCAGCTTTGGTTTATCCAAAGCGAACTTTTTGGAGGCAGGCATTTATTTTACATGTACCTCTAGTCAAACAGAATAAATGTGTAGAAAGTCCAATACGGCTGACTGTGTGGAATCATTTTCAACCCTTCAAACTATCAACGAGACACACGTAAGTGGCTTTGGGAAAAACCGAATTTAAATCATCGACAAATTATGGAAGTTTACTACACCAAAGTCGCAAGGAGGCGAACGAGACAAAGAGTTTCCCCGGATATACCTGATGCAGCCTAAAAGCTGTTACAATGACCTATCTCCAAGAGCAATGTAAAGATGTTTTACCGCGTTAGTCAGAGCTGCACTATTAGAGATCGGGAAAAGTTATATTATTGTTGAAGTTATCCGATTTCATTCTTGATCACATCAGTTTAATACTTTTTGATGACAAAAGGGTTATAGAAATTTACATCCTTCTCAGATTTTCAGAGATCAGTTCTGATTGACGGTTTTGAACTACCACCTATCGAAACCAGTCGATAGACGTCTACATATCAATGGTCATATATGATAACTATCTGTTAGCCGTTATATGCTCGTTCTGTCTTAAGGGAGTTCCCGGATTTCGGATAATAAACCACTCACTGTTCACGGTTAAAGTTAATGATGCGCTTTAAACTTCGGCGTGCACAAATACACTGTAATCTAGATAATCCTCTAACTCGTTGTTAAATTATAAGATAACTTTCCATATTTCGTTTTTAATGAGAAATATCAGGTTTAATAAGCATGCCGAAGGTGCAATTATTTCACGATCTTGTAGAAAATGATTTTTTAAACAAATGTATTCATATTTATTTCATACGAATCTGATTATAATTGGAGTCGTTGTTTATGTATATATATCCGTGTTTGTTCCGAATTTTTTAGGGCAATTTTAAGAACTCCTACATGAAGTCGCTGGATGTTGAAATATTGAAAAAGGGTGTTTTTAATTAAAGAACTTTCTTGGAAGGAAGGTCATTAATGCTCGTCAGTAAAGCTTTGGGGGTACCCTAGCGTGTCCTGCTAATTTAAAAAAAAAATATCTATAGCTCACAAATACTGGTTTGTAATTTCGTTCCTGAAGATCGAAGGCCAGATTTACTTGTTTCCGACACGGCATATTTCTCAGCTTCAATGTTTCTGATTGATCCCGTGGGATCCGTGATTCTCATAGGAGGATTGTCTTTCGAGTCCACAATACAATTTTAATGGATCTGTGACATTTATCCGTCCCGCTTACACATATATATCCACCAGGCCTTATCATCCCACCTTGTTCTCCCTGGAGACAATGTATTATATCGTCTATATACTTACTTCCAAGAAAATCTTGTAATGGTACTTGTATCATAGTACATACGTGTTACTCTGGATCATTGATTTTCTCGTGTATCAACATATTCTATGCTATGTTTCAATGAGGGATCGGATTATTATCTGTTCAACATATTTAAGTTTCATGTCTAGACATTGTTTATTTCAACATTAGTAGTCTTCCGACAGAAAATATGCCCATCTCCCAATGCCTCAGATACCCTGTCAAAGCCCTCCTAATTCTACAAACGAAGGTTCACGACTTTCAAGCCAAATAGCGAGCCAAACCAAGTTACATGATGGATATGTAAAACAGCCAGCTATTCAAACGGCCCTAGAATTAGACACGGGTTCTGAAAGGTAGCTCTTGAGATCTTGCCAGCTACTGTCGTACTTTTTGAACATGATCAAGCAAGTTTTACAGGCAAGATATATATACGCCATATGAAGGTCTTTTGCTTTCCAAAATGGATAGTAAAATATGTCAAAAATGTAATTGCCTCTCTTGTCGTAGATTCTGTGTGAGAGAAATCCCTGATCATTCAGATATGATGATCCCATTGGACTATCCGTGCTTTTTTTTATCCAGTCAAGGTGAATAAATATCCTTCAGAGCGTCTCTAGTATAAGGATCACCCAGTGCTATGCGATCGTCTATATATCGTTTAGTGAAGGAGAAGGAACGGGCTTTTGAATGATTATATTTTGACATTTCTGCATATAGGCTTATTTATACGAGAACAGATATAGGTGCATACTTTACATGTGTTGTCTCTCCGATGTGCCAGTTATCATATTTAGCAACTTCGAATAGCTCGATCAGAAAAATTTGACAAATTATCTCGAGTCTCGAAACAATGACAAAGTCTCTAAGTATGGAAATTCTATGGTACTTCACCATGTGTGGGGAGAGGGGTTAAAGTTTCCTAACCTGTGATAACCTATTTCATTTATATCCAATATTCTTTTCAAGTGCCATATTGGATCAAAATGTCTTAGGGATATATGAATCAATTTTTTGAAATCTATGAATGTGATGTACATTTACTCTTACAGTGGCAATCAGAGACAATTCTATATTTCCGTCGGACCATCAGAAATATGGCCGAGGATGTTTAGATGAACACACCTTCTATAATTTGTATCCGTACTCTGAATTTAATGTATCATTTGGTTCGGGATGCTTCGCTGAAGTTGTTACTGTTTCCCTCGGGTGTCGTAATTTAGGGGACATTTATTTATTGCCACCGACAATCTTTCTGTTGAAAGTCAGCGTTACTCCAAGGACAAAACTGCATCCATTTTTTAACTTCGAGGTATGGTTCAAATGTGATGATAATTGGTATTATATACCACTATTCACACTTTTGTTAGTCTCATTAATGCTGAAAACCAATCGTTAGATAAATTGCGTTAGAGAGAAAAACGATAATGAACGTTTGGAATGGACAATACTCAGGGTACGCCGACGAACATTTCTTCTATAATTTGTATCCAAACTTTAGTGTATCACTCTTATCGGCAGGCTTCGTTGAATTTTTGACTGTATATAATTTCTTCTTCGGCCGACCATGTGATGTCTTTTAGAGATTATTTAATTTGCACTATTGAAAGCCCACATTGCTTCAATGGACAAAATTACTTAATATTTTTTTCCAATCTCTAACTTCGAGGCGGTACTGGTTGTGGTAAATGAGCCATCCAGGTAAGAATGTGGGACGGCGGAGGAGCTATTTCCAAATTGCGACAAGAAACTCCTCAAAATATCGGAAGTAACCATAACAGTCAAATCTAAAATTCTCGAACCTAAAGGCCCATTTCCACAGCAGGCGTTTTCGCAGCGACAACCACATCCAAAAAATAGCCGTCATGTTATTCAATGGTGTAGTACTCATAGCACGTGTCAGTCGCGGCGACATCAGAACCACATTTTTGACGCGCGACAAAGTTAGAACCAGGGCTATTTCAAGGCGTTGTCGCTGAACTATCGACAAATCGGAGGGGATAGAAATCGTTAGCCCGGTTACGTTGAGGGGAATCCCGTCCGTTGAATGGCTGGAATGCCGAGAGTGTCGCTGACATAACGCGTGCTGTGGAAATGCGCCAAACTGCAAAAAGTTGTGGTTTGCAGTTGTGGCTGTCGCGACGCGTGCTGTGGAAATGGGCCTTTACGTTACTTAAATGAAGTGACATTCAAATTGCCGTTTAATTTATAAATTCAGCTCTAATTCATTGAAATAATGTATATGTATGTACATCAGTTGCTAGTATTACAAGTATTCGCATTTCTCATGAATGATGGAAGCAATCGTTATAAAGCACGCGCTATGAACAGAAACGGTAGTGCACGTTTGGGATGGAAAAATGATTAATGGAAGAACAATACATGTCGACATGCTTAATTCTAGCATCACCCTTGGAAGGACAAAAATAACGAGAGAGCTGTCTGTTGCGATAGTTTCATTTAAGCTGGTCGTTGGAGACCGTCTTTAACGCCTTTGATCTGCAACACAAACCTCCAAGCTAAAATATCCTAGAATTCGCGTGGATCGGGACACCGCGGTCCCGATGATATGCAGCGACCAATGATCAGTTTTTCTCAAACATGATGTTTATAGAAATATGCGGTCAGTATATTTTTCAATGGGATCATTTGTTTTTCTCAAATCTACCCATTCACGTTTTAACGCGATGTTTGTGGAATTATGCAGTCGATTTTTTTGTCTGTGGGATTATTTGAATTCTTGTCAGTACTTCGGCATCGTTTTCCATCGCCCTTTTAATGTTGCGTTTAATTATAAGTACATGCAGCTTGGCTAATACTTGAGTTTGCCCATCTTCGTCCAAGTTTGAATACCAATTCTAGACTGATGCTCACCTAAATTATTCAGTCTCAGCTGTCTTTGTATTTAGTCTGTATAGCAAAAGAGTGCAATAATCGAGGAGCTATCCTCGTGGGTTTGAATGATTGGCTGTCACAACTTCAACGCATAGATGTGCAGATCAAGCTTTATTCACGAATATGTATGGGTGTCAGTTTTGAGAAATAAGTATGCACATTTATATTTGATGTGATTCGCCTTTAAAATCACACCCTGAAATGACTATTACAAAGTGACTCAAACGGGCTACAGTATACGGTTCTTGCTCCCGGCCCACACTTCGCTTTTTTCATTAACGGTAGATAAATAGACAATAGATCCACACCAAAAATGTTCATGCTTACTCATACCTTATTGAATAAAATTGCAAAATCCCACATGGCTGCAGTACTTGTCTGACGTTGCATCGGAATTTCTCAAGCGAAACAACACAGTTCTACACACGAAGGTTAATCTGACCTGGTCTTTTTTGGACCTGTCCAGGCCCGGTTGGCCATTTCGCTTCCTCCTCATAAATATTTTCTCACCCCTTGGCCTAGGGGGCTGAAACTTACAATATTATACCCTTGATATAAGAAAATAATAATTGATAACGTCACAGTGGCATCTTTAAAACAGGCATTTTTGGTCGATTCGAAATTTGTATTTATGGGTTTTCTTTGCAATTTTATGACTTCTTCAGTATAAAAGTCGGATAACTCCATCTAGCAAAATCGCTTTTTGGTGAGGCAGTTCTCTTTCGCCCAAATTCTTCATCCTGTCGTTGATTCGCTTTCTCGCTATCTCGCTCTGGCACTTCGCTGTCTTAACTTCTTAGAAACGTCCTATATAAATGAATGCGATTGACCGAATTTGCGATACGGCCTTATCCGTCTTCAACATTTCATAATGTGGAGTTGCCTTTCGGCTACCATAAACGGATGGATTCCAAAATAGACGTAACTTTCTGGTTCGAGATCTTTACAATTGCGTAGGAAATGTGTTCTCCATCAGGTAGTTCTCTCAGAATTGACTAACAGATATTGCATAAATAATCATTTAGACAGAAAAACAGTCCGATTTTTACATGGACGACTCAGTAGCGCTTGGATATACTCAAGGTTATTCGCCTCTCGGTTTCAAAATGTCATCGAAGGACATCGACCCGCCAACAAATATATTATTCTGTTTGCCCGACTTTCAGTTGCTAAATCTCAATGTAGGCCAGTATAGATTTGATGAAGCAAACTAACTTCAAATAGTCTACGTCTGGGATATATGATCCTGCAATATATGTCACACACTTGACTGGAAGCGAGATAAATGACGGCGATGTTCAGGCAATAATGAGCCAGTAACACATGACGATTATCACTTGATATTGTGCTACTATGTTACAGCTTTCAATCTAAAGGCCAGTGCCCACAGCACGCGTCAAGACAACCACAGCCATATTCGCAAAATAGGCCTCATCCGATCATCATAAGACCAGATTTCTTTTGTCGGACGACACATTTTTTGATGCGCCTCAAAATCATGAAAATCATTTTTTTGGAATGCGATGTACATGTTGCTAGCTGTGAAAATTGTCCCAGATATGGTAGATGCGGTTTGCAGTCCTGTCTCATGCTGTGGAAATTGTCCTTCGGACATCTTCAAGTTTAAAGCTCGACATTTTAAGTAGAACTCTAAGAGCTTCCCCTACTCTCTAAAAGAATTGAGTGAAATTTCACTCATGTAAGAGTGGAAATTGACCCCACTCAATACTTGAGTTATTTTTCACTCAACTCGAGCTACTTTTCACTCAACTTGAGTTACATTCACTCAAGCAGAAGAGTGGAAATTGATCCCACTCAATCTGAGTGAACTTGAGTGGTTTAAACTCATGTTGAGTGAAAAGTAACTCAAGTTGAGTGAAGAGTAACTCAAGTTTGAGTGAACAGGTACATTTCACTCAAACTTGAGTGGAACAGTTCACTCAAGTTTATTTTAGAGAGTATCAGTTTGGTAGAATGTACAAAATCATCTTCCCATTGAATGTTTTATATACATCTGACAGGAGAGATGTGACATGCAGATGTAATGACCAGATTTGAACACAAGCGTCATTGATGTTGTTAATATTTGGCTATAACTAGTTGGAACTTGACGCCAAGATATATTGTCGGAGATTTTAGCCATCTACCTCAAGGAGTAGAGAAAAAATATTCAGGTCAGTCTAAATACCTCATCGCTGGGGGCCAGGGTAGGTCCCTAACATCCGAGACTGGTAGGGTTAAAACTCTACCTCCGCAAAATAAAAGGCCTATCGGTTTATGAAATACAGACAATACATTTCAGCTACGGATTTACTTCTTTTCAGAAGTGGTCAAGAGTTTTGGGGAGGGAGTTCTCAGTATATATTGTTCCCGTTGTCGTTGTTAAAAGCGGAATGAATTTATTGAGGCGAACACCGAAAATATATGGGCGGACGGTAGAGCGCGATTTATATCTCGCTAAAACCTATTCCAACAAATATACTCCCGATTCCTCGAAGATTTATGGTAGAACGAGATAGTTCATCCACTTAAATCTATCTCAACGGAATGAGGGAGAGAGAGAGTATTATTTTTTAATGTCGAGTTATATACCTCAACGTCAGTGCATAAACCCAAAATACACATGTAAAAAATAATACCAGGTAAAAAGTCGAAATTCCAGTCGTTCTTTTCTCAATATATTCAGTATTTGACAGCTGAATCTTCTCTTTATATTCCATTCTGGCAACTGAATACATTGTGTTCGTTATATGCCAAGACCATTACAAGCTAAAATGAAGATATCATAGTGCCAGACTACTATGCGATTATGGTGTTCCATTTGTGCCAATTTGATCTCGCGCGTCGACATGTAAAAGTCGACGCACGACGCGCAACGCGAAAAGTCGACGTCGCGTTTTGAAACGCGACGTCGCCCTTTCCGTCGCGCGTCGCGCGTCGACTTTTACAATGTTAAAGACATAGGCCAAAACTCGACGTCGTGTTTCAAAAGTCGACGTCGCCTTTTGGCCTATCTCTTAGCATTGTAAAAGTCGACGCGCGACGGAGAGGGCGACTGTTCACATCTGCGATTTCCGATCTATGTAGCTTCTGATCGGTGTTGGTAATTTACTGAGAATTTACTGCAACAAAGCAAGAATGGCAAGATATTTAACATACATGGAGACTATGTACCACATAATTTATTTGTTTCGCTGTCAGATATGTTATATTGCTGATTAATTTTCGAACACTGGTACCTGTGTTCCACAAAATGCACACCCCTCCATCGCGAGGACAATACGCATCTATTAGCTTGTCAATGTGTTCATATTTCGCCGGACTAATACGTAAAATAAACTCAAGTTTCCAATAATGAACCAAAAACTTATGTAAGTAACAGTTTTGCAGGAGTAACAGTAACGACTGGAAAACAGAGAAAAACTAATTAATATCTTGTGTAGATCAAAGGAAATGTGGGATCTTACTGTTTTCCGGCCGAAAACGAAAGTAAAATGACCCCACACCTCACCTTTACTTTGCCAGCATATAGTCACTAGCCTAAATTGGCAGAAGACAAAGCCTTACTATTAAAAAGGATTGTATGATTCGTGATAAAATGCAACGTGGCGCGTTTTATCAGGAGACATTCATCAGGATGTCTCCAGAATGTAAGATCTCACAGTTCCATTGAGCTACACAAGCGATTAATTATTTTCCCTCTGTTTTCCAGTCGTTACTTTTAATCCTACAAAATAGTTACTTACATACGCTTTTGTTCATTATTGGAAACTTGAATTTAATTTACGTATTAGTCCGGCGAAATAGTAACACATTGACAAGCTAATAGATGCGAATTGTCCTCTCGATTGAGGGGTGTGCATTTTGTGGAATACAGGTACCAGTGTTCGAAAATTAATCAGCAAAAAACACATTTCAGACAGCGAAACAAATATATTATGTTGTACATAGTCTCCATGCATGCAAAATATCTTGTCATTCTTGCTATCTTGCAGTAAATTCTCACCAAATTACCAACACCGGTCAGGAGCTACAAGAATCGAAAATCACAGCTGTGAACATTATAGTAATACATGCTCCCCAGACATGCGCACTTTTGTAAACCAAAAGGCGACGCGCGACGCGAATGTCCGTCGCGCGTCGCGCGTCGACTTTTTAAAAGTCGACGCGCGACGGTCGAAGAAAGTCGACGTCGCCCTCTCCGTCGCGCGTCGCGCGTCGACTTTTACAATGTTAGGAGATAGGGCAAAAGTCGACGTCGACTTTTGAAACACGACGTCGAGTTTTGGCCTATCTCTTTAACATTGCAAAAGGCGACGCGCGACGGAGAGGGCGACGTCGCCTTTTAAAACGCGACGTCGACTTTTTCCGTCGCGCGTCGAGTTTTGATTCTTCAAAAAGGCGACGCACGACGCGCGACGCGAAAAGTCGACGTCGCGTTTTGAAAGGCGACGTCGCCCTCTCCGTCGCGCGTCGACTTTTACAATGCTAAGAGATAGGCCAAAAGGCGACGTCGACTTTTGAAACACGACGTCGACTTTTGGCCTATCACTTTAACATTGTAAAAGTCGACGCGCGACGTAAAGGGCGACGTCGCGTTTCAAAACACGACGTCGACTTTTCGTGTTGCAAGTCGACGCGCGAGATCAAATTGGCACAAATAGAACACCATAATGCGATACCACCTACATGCCTTGAATTTGCTATTTTCTGACCATCTCCCGTTATATTGTGTAAGGGAAAGAGACAGCGACAATTTCCGTCTCTAATACATGTAGCTTCAACATTATCCGAAACATTATAAACCGGGGATTGCTATGCTATATCAAGGCGGATGTGCATCACATCAATGTACCATGACACGAATTGAATGTTAGAGAAACAGCTGAATGCACTGCATGTATCGATGATCTTATGAGCAGTAAACTGTAGTAGTGACGACGACATTACATTTTCGTTTGCATAATCGTTGAATCGTTTCGGTCAACTTGTTCCTTGTCTGCAGGATAATATCCGAAGGTGGGTAGCACCAGCCGCAAGTCAGATATTCGGAAAGCGCTCACCACGGGAGGTGACCTCATAACATTTTATAGCGGTATTTCGAGATGTTCCGATCACGTTTCGCTTTCCTATTACTTCTAGGTTGGCTGTAGCGATAACAAAAAATGTTCTAGATATCATTTTACCAGCTCACAAAAAGTAGATCACACATGTGCAAAACTGAAGAAGTTGTTCGGTGGGATTTAAACTGAACCTCGTATGCGTGGGTTTTTCTCTATACCCCATAGCCACACCGTAAAGATCATCTTGAAGGCAAGGCTATTGGAGGCAAGAATGAGTGAAGTGAGCCTGTGAAACGCTGCGAAGAGGTGCTGTGCACATCACTTATCATGGCCAGACGAGTGTCTCGTTATGACACCGAGTTCCATTGAATTTAGGCCAGGAGATTTAGGTTACTGATATCGATACGGCGCCATCAAATTCTTCCTATTCTGGCCAATCATTAAATGCTTTCTGATTGAACTTCTACGGTCTTGATCAACGAAACTCCTCGGCCAGCTATCTAATATTATCCTTCGATCTCCGTTCAGTGTTTGCTAAATCTGAGATAATAACAGGTCGTAACCTGCTTAGTTTCCATGCAATCAGGAAGAGAACACATGTAAAACACGATTAAAAGATTCCAAACTCGCTACTGGACGAAGTTGATGGATTAATTTATGTCAGTCCATTAGGTCTGATCATTTCAGTATAAAGATGCATATTTCTCACGACAGGTATTCCCTCTTTGATATTTACATGTACCCACATGCGCATGCATGTTGTAGAGTGGACTACATATATATAGGAAAGAAAATAACAATGACAGCTGGAATTTTTCGTTACCTGTTTCACCACTTCATCGGTGGCTCATCAGACGTTTTAATTTTTTTCACTCATCAGCCACCGATGATGTAGTGAAACCGGTAGCGACAAATTCCAGCTGTCATTGCTATTTTCTTTCCTATACATATATATATATATATCCTGGGCAAGTGTTTGACTTTTATTTCTCTCTATATATATATACAGGGTAGGCTGAATAAACCGGGGATTGCTATGCTATAGCTACATTTTGTTGTTGGACGCAAAATGCATTCTACTTCAACGAGTTATCGAAACTTGAGAGATCCAACGTCATCCAGCAAATTTTTTTTGGCTAAGATAATAGAACGCAGTTCAAGTCCTACAGAGAAACGAAACTTGCAAGAGACGCAGCCTGCAGCAACTCAGACGACTCCACGCAAGGTAATGCGCTGATGAGTCTTAAAGAATATATAGACAGAACATATGGCTCAATCCGCACAGTTACCAATAATCAGTTACCAAGAAGGTGATATATCAAAGAGAAAGCGTGCCTTATCAAAAACATGGAGCCAAAAGCTGAACAATTGGAAGCAGACTTTCTTTAATGCACTCAGGACACAAGGGACTGCGGATAGGTTTCCACTAGCTTCCCGTCAACAATTGGGACAGTGATCAAAAGGAATTCAAAAAAGAGCTTAAGAAGATCAGAACAGAAATATTGTTTTTGGAAGACCGTCATATTCATGTCGTACAGAAATGTACAGAGATTGTGGAAGAAATGAGGGAATTCATATCGGCAAAAATATGAAGAAATATTCATATCGCGCCTGTTGAACTGGCGAAAATCTGATATAGCCAAAGCCGAACAAAAAGCCAGAGACTCATGGTCTAAAAAGACCAATGGCTTGCTGAGCTGCCACATCATACAGAAGACGAAGAAACAGAACCAAAACAACTTGAAGCCAATGTCACGATCAGGCGTCAATGGCGTATCAGACGTCACGACACTCACGCGACAACTCAAAAGAGGAATCGCACCCCAGTTAATCACTTCACCAGAAAACCTTTCCCACAGAAACCGATGGATCGAAATCGAGAGATTCGTAGAAATCACAGCCGACAGGAGTCCACAAAAAACGCTAACCCTCTGCCCCCAGGAGTCAACAGGAATGATTATCCACCCGGAACTGTTTTTATTGAACAATCTCGAAACAGACGGGTTGTTAATCCAAATAACCAGGTAAATAATGGTCAAGGCATCTCAGGATGTTGGCATTTTTTGGATAAGCGCGGCCCACGGAAGAAGAATCGGTTTCAGTATAACCAATTCCGAAGGTAATAACTTTATCTTCAATGGTGTTAGATGAGGAACAAATAAAGGTGCTGAAGTTGGGTTTAGATTTCACCCCAACGTCAGAACCAAATCCAGATGGCCTTTCCTCAAATATTCGCGATTTTAGTAAAAGACTACGCATGAGTGAACTTCTGCACAGCTGGGACAAATTTATTGATTCATCTGCCACAGACGACTCTCTAGTCAGAAATAAATCTACCTTCCGACCTAGGACAAGTGATGACGATCATCTGGAATTGTTCCTAGATAATTTAAACAATGTACCCCTAACTTCAACAACACAGGTTCGATCAAATGTTTCTTCTCATCAGAAATCTGCCATTCAAAATCTTTTATCAAACCCAGATACCATTATAAAAGAGGCAGACAGGGGTAAAGCTATTGTCATTATGGATAGAGTTCATTACAATGGAAAGCTTATTGAGATGCTCAATGACCCTAATACATACAAGAAGGTGGAAATAGAATTCTAACAGAACTTCGAAAGCTAGTAAGAAAACATGAAAATGTTTGACAGAAAAGGAAAAGAATTATTTAACAAAATTTGATTCCAACACAAGTAATTTTTATGGTCTTCCAAAAATCCACAAGTCAGAGAAAATCAAAACTGCTATTCAAAATCAAAAATCTGAATATATTGTAATCCAAAATCCTCGTGACCTCAAATTTCGTTCCATTGTGGCAGGACCATCGTGCCCTACCCAAAGACTTAGTTACCTAACCGATATCCTACTTAGGCCCTACACCACACACATTAACAGTTTTGTTTTTCTGACTCATTTAGCCACTGAATTAGATTCTGAGACAAACTTAGTAACGTTTGATGTAAACAGCTTGTACAGTAGTATACCACATAGTCTAGGTTTAGACGCCATTCAGTATTGGATAGAACGCTTTCCGGAAACCCTTCACAGTCGTTTCCAAATTCATCTTAAACAACAATTCGTTTAGTTTTAATGAAAAATATTACATACAAACAGTAGGAACAGCCATGGGTAGAAAAATGGCCCAGTATACGCGAATCTAGTAATGGGTTACTTAGAAATCAAACTGTATGATTATATTGTTCCACGTTCGGCCAAGATTACGGCCAGGTTTATAGACTGGCGTAGATATCTTGACGATTGCTTCTTATTTTGGCCTTTATCAAATCAAACGGCCCGATTGAGTCACTGCATAACATCTTAAATTCTCTAATAACGATATTTCATTTACATGTTAGGTCAGTAATCAGAGCATCCCGTTCTTCGACATCCTTATCCTGAAGACTTGTTCAAGTATCACCACCACGGACATATATAGAAAACCAACCGATAGTCTGCTATACCTACATTTCAGTCTCAAACACCTTAGACGCGCCAGGGAAAATATACCATACACTTTGGCTCGCCGCATCCGCACAATTACAACTTAGACTTACCGAACCGAAAGCTTCTTTAATCTCACGGGGTTATCCAGAAGGACTTATAAAAAACGGGATAAGGCGGGCTTTGAATCAGTCTGTGAACTAACTTCGTCGGCCCTCTAGCAAAACGGTTAATGATAATATCATACCATTTGTAACTACACATAACACGAACAATATTAATATCTATCCCATTCTAAAGAACACAATATCCATTTTAGAACATAGCCCAAGAATGAAAGATATTGTTTCAAACTCAACATTCATCTTCAGCAAATGGCAAGCTCCTAACCTGAAGAAAATATTAACAAAGGCTCGTTTTTTGATACACAATTAGAAGCTGTTGTGTCAAAATGTAACAAGAAACAGTGTGGCGCTTGTATCCATATTTTGGAAGGGCCTAGCATTTCGCTAGGCCAAAATGGATACACTTTTGATGTAAAGTTCAACATGTCTTGTGATTCTAAGTTTGTTGTCTATTGATTTGTTTCCCAGGGCTGTGGGAAATAATATATAGGTCAGACAACGGACTTGAGATCAAGACTAACCCTACACAGACAAAAAATAAATCATGAAAATCACTGTTTTCTTTCGGTTAGTCGACACATAAGGGAACGTGCGCTGAACTTGACATCTTCCTTCAAAGTTTTTCCGTTTTACAAAGTCCAAAATGGAAGCCAAGCTTTATTGGATGTCAAAGAAACCATGTTTATTAAACATTTTCATCGATGCTTGAAGGGTAGCCACAGGCCATGAAGTATTATTATTATTAATCTCTATTTTCTCTCATTCCTTTGTTTTGCTACCCGTCATTTTAACAGTCAGACAAACAAATAATATGTATTGTATTTTTTATAATGTCTCTTTGTATACACAATATTATGTGTCATTTGCCATGATCATGTCGCGCTGTGTAGTTTTTCGTCTCATTGTGCTATAATATCTTGTTAGAACTTGTGCATTGTTGCTAACAACAGCCATACATGTAAATCTGTATAAAACTGATATGTGAACTGTGTATACTCTATTCAATGATAAGAACATATCGTTCGAAACTGCAGTCGGAATAGAAGAATGTAGCTCATTCCAGAATGCGTTTTGTATTTTTCTTTCTGTTTACATTTTTTAACAATATTATATTTGCCGCACACAAAGGCATTTTCGTTGCATTTATTTACTGCATATATGTATGGATATATATGTAAGTACATATTTTATTATATCTTCCGCGCATCTGATCATATCTTTTATAATATTTTATACCATTGTACTCACATTTAAGACTAGTGGGTAATTACTCTTCAAATAGGAGGTGAGACGATGACCAGATATTGTTAACGCCAGCCCAGTTCTAGTTCCCATTTACGTAGCAGTACTGTTATATATTTTAATTGAGTATATTTTTTGTAGTTCATTCTTTATATAAAAAATATTTGGCTTTTCTTGTCTTACATTCTCTATAGAAATCTGGCAATTATTGCTATTATAGTATATTTTAGTATAGTATTTCTTTCAGTCAAATCTAAAACAATTATGCTCTCGTATAACTCAACGTGGATGCCTTTGGGATGAACCACTCTTCTAGTTGCTGACAAATTGGCCTAATTTCACTACAGTACTAACGAAAGTGTAAATTGGAGCGATATGCAAGAGGACCGCCTCATTTTCCTGTTTTCAGAAGGTACACAGTTTGCTAATTTCTTCATTAGTTTCTTTGCAAAACAATTTGTAGTCAAGGTTCCATTAACCCAACCTGGCCTGGGGAGCCGAGAAATGGCCCCCTACCAAACTTTCTGGGCTATCTCCGGAACGACAAAAAATAGAGAGATGAAACTCCGTGACTTTATATTTTATCGTATTGAAGTCATTTTAAGTCTATTTGCATGACCCCCCGAGGAGAGGATCATGGGTAAATTCAAGATGGCGGCCATGAGGGGGTCCCAGAAAAGTGATCTTTTTGTCATATTTCTTCAAAATTTCAGCTTTTCTGCGATGAAAAGTGGGCAAAATCTGTTACATTTCACATCACATTAATATTTACTAATTTGTCATGCTGTTTTTGCGGAGAAATTGCATAAATAAAAAAATTGAAAAATCTGACAGAAAAATCGACCAAAAAAATGCCGTGTTTGAAAATGACGTCACTGTGACGTCATCAAAGCGGCCATCGTGATTTTTTTTTTACATTTTCTGGTAGAGTTTGACCCAGGGGTGGTAAGTTTCAGCCCCCTGGCTCATAGGGTAAGAAAAATAATTAGGGTGGGGCCATTTCGCCCCCTCCCCCCCCCCAGGCCACGACAGGTCCCAAAAAGCCCAGGCCAGATAGGGTTAGCTATGTTATATTGGGAGCATCTTCACGTAGTGTCATTAGTGGTGCATTTATATTCAATGATGCTAAAGAGCTACTCTTTTTCGCTGAAGGCATGGGGTTTACCATTTTATATATGCTTTAGAGTTTTCGAAGCAACTATTTGTTGCATTTCGTTAGAAGTTTCACCCCAATTAAAAATTTTGCTAAAGGGAATATGTGTGGGGTATGAACGGAAGTAAAACTCCTTTTATAACCAACTTATCCGAAGCTTTGTTTACCACTTTGAAATTCAAAAAAATTAGTATTGTTGCTTTTCTTCACATTTCATAAACTACCAGTTTTAACTTTTTAATTCATGTATTTATACATGAAAGGCTTGTTTCCAATTAAAAAAAAGATCATTGTCTCTTTCCTGTATGTATCTTCTGTAGTTCTTTGTTTTGTTTTAATGAGCTCTAAGCTTTCAGGAGATCTCGCCAATCTTGATTTTTCATCCACGGTATTTAATATATTGGTCAGCAGAATATTCGAACTGGTTTCCAAAATATTGTATATCTCATAATCTTCCCTCTAGAAAATACTTGCCCATATGTTCTCAACCTAGAAAATGTTTGAGACTGCTTTGGGTTTTTTTTTGCTATTTTCTTCTGTTTTCTAGCTGTCCCCACACAAAGACAAAAACATTGTTTTGCAAGGCATCTATTTTACCAGGTGGGTTATTTCGCTTCAATATGGTAACTTTCGGCGTTTATGCTGTTATGGACTTCGTATTGGGGAAGTATCGTATGCACAGAAGACATTTGTCCAGGAAGTAATCCAAAACTTTTGTTTTCCAAATTCTGCTCTGGATACAGCTGCTTCTAGCAAAACGATTGGTATACGCAGCTGTGGATTTAGTATTAGAGCAATATGATATGTCAAAGATGACTACCAAAGTTGTCTTCAGTATATTGAATTTATTGCGCAGTCAGTATATTCTTTCCGCTAGGGATGTGTAGAAGGTTTTGTTATTCTCAGATCATGCTGGGGGACATTATATGTTGATACATGGTGGGCTTCAACTCCCCTTATCCATGTTATGGCGTTTCAGCGTACACTTGTTTCCTTTCGTTCTAATGGCAAGGATGACTCACATTTCCGCAGCTTACATTGATCAAACGAAATCAAACGTTTGAAGATACCAAACGGTTTCGGCAACGGACGACTATATCCAATTATAGCCAATGAACCAGCTATACTTCTTCCGGATGAGTTTTCATCCAGTTGAAAAAAAAAGAGATTATTTTGATGTCAATTGGTTCTTGAAAATAAAAGCTTTTTCTTTTCACTGCCAATATGCACTAGGAGACTAACGTGGTCCTATTGGAACTACCTTGGTGTGTGGATTGCAGCAAGCGAAGATCTGATTACTAGGTTAAAATTG
>JAVTVY010045563.1:0-19826 GCA_036873755.1 Hanleya hanleyi
CACCCACCATCCACACGCCGCCATCTTGGTCCCAGCACCCACCATCCACACACAGGCCGCCATCTTGGTCCCAGCACCCACCATCCACACACACCGCCATCTTGTACCCAGCACCCACCATCCACACACAGGCCGCCATCTTGTACCCAGCACCCACCATCCACACACAGGCCGCCATCTTGTACCCACCACCCACCATCCACACACACGCCGCCATCTTGTACCCACCACCCACCATCCACACGCCGCCATCTTGTACCCACCACCCACCATCCACACACGCCGCCATCTTGTACCCACCACCCACCATCCACACGCCGCCATCTTGTACCCACCACCCACCATCCACACATGCCGCCATCTTGTACCCACCACCCACCATCCACACACACACACGCATGCGCACACGCCCAATTGTGACGTCACCAAAGGTTCTGCGCATGCGCAGTGAAGCGCTATTAGTTCAATTTACGCCTTGTATACTACTAACCTCATCATTGTTGACTTGGAAGACCGGGTAATATTTGTTCCGGAACTCGAAGTATCGTATGGTGTTCCCTTCTACATCTGTCACCGTGATTTCTGGCATTATTCTACTCGGTGTGGATAAATCTTCTGCCTGCAGAAAAGCGATGAAGAGTTGAAAAGACTTCATAAAATTCAAATAGCAATCTAGTCATTCCCAACGCTGTGTTATATCGTAAACATTCTTGCGTCATATTCCTATGTTGTGTTAAACAGTTCAACCCAGGCTTGTGCTATTTTAAACAAGAAATGTTGAAAGATGACTCAAGAATTGTGTCAACAATAACACAATTGAAATAATAAGTGTCTTGTATATTGGCATCTTATAACTCACAAAAGCCTGGCGCACACAAGAGCTATCAGCTGAGCTAACGGCCTCAATTGCCTTTCTGCTCAGGGGCTAGCTCTGGTGTACGGCCAGTTTTTGATGAGTTTTTGGCCTCGCGAGGCCGGGAGAAAATATCAGATTGTTTAATAATTTCGCCTTGCGAGGCCAAATCCTCAGCGTGTGTGGCGAACTTAAGCTAACAGCTCAGCCGTTTTATTCGACAGGCCAATGGAGCGCATCTTCTTTTCACGTGATTTATACGCACCACTGTTCAAAATGGCCATTTTTACGCGAGCCCGGGCACATGAAAGATCACATGATCTTGAAGAAGGTGTTTCGCGGGATCTGAAATCAATTCACCTCACCGTGTGCGCTGAAACCACACGAGAGCTAGCCCCTGAGCTGACAGGCAATTGAAGCCGTTAGCTCAGCTGTTAGCTCTCGTGTGCGCCGGGCTTTAGTCTTTCGAGGCCTTTTGTGTGTGTGAGAAGGTATTTCTATCCTAACCCCCAACCGACACAAACTTGCGAGTAGTGACATTATAGATTATAATATTTGGGTCATTTTGAGCCTTTCTGCTTACCTCTCCGAACAGAGGATACTGGGTGAATTCAAAATAGTGGGGTGGGTGTGATGTTTTTCTTCGAAAGTTATTTTTTATTTTTAATGCGTAAAGCTCTCCACAAGTGTTAATTTCAGGCAATTGTTTCCTAATTTATCGTTAAAATTTCGATATTCACCGCAGAAGCAAAAGCAATATTGTCGGCGTTGGAAGGAATTGGGTCCACTAAAAGGAACAAAAATGTCATATTCTTAGATTCACTGTCATGCTTTTCTGCGATTAAAAGTGGGATTTCAACTCATCTTGAATATTCTACAATTATATTACTGTAGATTTGATCAACAGATTGATATTGTGTTTTGCTGGTTGCCTAGTCACGTTGGCATCAAAGGTAATACTGATGCTGATAAAATAATAATACTGATCCTGTTGTGTGAGAAAGCTGTTTCAATCTTTATGGGATGCTGTGAATAATAAAAAACTTCATCAGTTAAAAAAAACCATGCAGGCTATACTCATCCGAACAGCCAGAAACCTTCCGATTAAGACACGATAAGGCGATATAAAATCGGCCATACACGATTAACTCACGAATATTTACTAAAAAATAGCCATTCCCAAGGTGTATTCCATGTCATGAAGATCTCACGGTGAAACATATTCTCATCGACTGTATAGATTTTAAGATTGTAAGAGATTCTTTTTATCGAGCATGATCTTTTTAGTCGGGTGAAGGAAGAGTGTATCTCAGGTTATTTGAGAGAAAACGGTTTCTTATTAGTATAATATAAGTTTTAATGTGTGTATGTTTTAATGTGTTGGATTACTTAGTTATCAACTTGAATACTTAGAATTTTGTTTAATTGTCCTGCCTTCGTGTTTGGACTTCGCGCTTGGCATCCTGCCTTCGCACTTCGCATCCTGGCCTCTCGCCTTCGCATCCTGCCTTCGCGCTTCGCATCCTGCATTCGCATCCTGTCTTCGCGCTTCGCATCCTGCCTTCGTGTTTGGACTTCGCGCTTCGGATCCTGCCTTCGTGTTTGGACTTCGCGCTTCGCATCCTACCTTCGTGTTTGGACTTCGCGCTTCGCATCCTGCCTTTGCACTTCGCATCCTGCCTTCGCACTTCGCATCTTGCCTTCGCACTTCGCATCCTGCCTTCGCACTTCGCATTCTAGCCTCGAGCCTTCGCATCCTATCTTCGTGTTACCAAACCACATGCCTGAGACAATGCAGCGATGTCCCTTATCGGCCACCATAGATATGCCATGTGCGACCTGTGTTGTGCGATGTGGCATTTACACCATGTGATATCCGCCATCATGGAATTGAATGATCTTGATCATTATCTGTCACATTTAAACTTGAGTAACAAACTCATTTCGAGAACATCCACAGTGGACTACTCGTACTTGATACCCAGAGTTTTCAATGGGTATCCAACGCTCTGTAATTTGGCACACGTTGTTCATCTCAATTCTGACGTGTGCGCTTTTCACCAGTTGATGTATCTCCATTGTTCTGAAGAGAATGAACATTTGTATGGCCTTTCGCCAGTTCTCAGGTTGGAATATCCTGAAAATATGGCTTCTCACCAGTTGGTTGCACGGAGTGTTTTGGATAGAATAAACATTTATATGACGATTCATAGGTTGTTGTAACTGCTGTGAACAAAATGAAAAGTATGTCTTTTCACCAGTTGGTAGGTTGGCATGTTTTATGAGAATGAGAATGTGTATGGTGTTCAATCAGTTGGTTGTTGGAAGTTTTCGATCTGAACATAAAGAAACAGTTTTTAAATGGGAGTGTATTGAAGCGAATGAACATTTGTATGACTTCGCACCAGCTGTTTGAATGATCTGGACAGAATAATCATATCTGTGTGGCTTTTCCTCGCTTGTTGAACATCTGAACAAAATGAAAACGTGTATACAGCTTTTCAGCAGTTGCTTACTGGAAGTGTTCTGATCAATTGGTACGAGATGCCGCTAGGGGAAAGCTTCTAAATATATCCACCTTCAAACCTGTTAATGATGAAGTATTTCCGTTCCAGCACAATAAAATGATTTGGTATACGAGTATATGTACCTTGCCACAATACCTGCCTTGGGATTGCATTGCTGACTGGACACAGACGCCAGTAGTAGATAAAGAGCCTCTGGCCCCATATTGACCTAAACAATTTGCATATGACCTCTATGATGTCACTTCCGGTTCCGATCACGTGACCGGAAGTGACCTTATCTATGTTCAAACAGAGTTATCTGCCCCAAAATACGACCCCAGATCAACTTTATATCGGCAATCTCCGGGAATATAATGTTCTGTAATCTTCGGCAAAATATAATGTCCGGTCATCTCCGGCAACCTCCGGCCCTCTCCGGGAGAATACGTAGCCTTTTCCCGCCCTTCCGAAGCATCAGTGGAATGCACAGGCTCCCGACAATATCGCCATCTATTTGTTCATTATAAATGGCAAGTTGGGAACCCTCATCACAGCCATACAGTGGGAGAAGGGAATGGGTCCCAGCTGGAATTGAATCCGGGTAGCTCTATCTAGAGGCGAACACGCTATCCATTACACCACGAGTCATATGCTACAAACCAAGGTTGAAAATAGCATATATAAATCTACCAGACGGCCCATCAATATACGGCCCATACTGGCGCCCTGGACAATGTTGAACCTAACGGGAAACCCACACATGCTCATTGCAGTATGGGTTGTGGGATCTTGTTTTTCACGTCTCACCACGTAGAACATGATGGACGGGGTCCCAAAACGATTGGTTGAATTTTTTTGGAAAATTCACTGTGCGCATGCGTAGTGGGTAAATATCGCTGGGTGGACGTTTTTGGGCGAGAGGGGCTCCTATTGGTTCGATGAAGTCGAGCGAGGTATCATTGTAAAACATACGTGGAAGATCATCATCTGACATGGAACTGACGTCATTCTGCACATGCGCAGTAGACAAAGGGTATGGAAAAAGACGTTTTGGGGCTGAGAGGGGCCCCTATTGATCCGGTTGGGACGAGTGAGTTATCGATGTGAAGCATACGCGAGGGAGCATCCGACTGGATGGGTGAGACGTGGAACCGACGTTCTGCGCATGTGCAGTAGACAAAAGAGTATGGAAATAGACGTTTTGGGACCGCGTTGGGCCCCTATTGGACCGATTGGGTCGAGTGAGGTGTCAAATTGAAGCGCTCCTCCAGGGCAATCAAGTCATGGGTAGGTGCATGTAAAATAAGGATTTGTCCCAAAAATATAACAAGAGCCCAAGGGGCTTCAATATACGCCCGTATATCTGGAATTACACTGGTACAACTTGCAAGGTTGTTATCAGCCTTCATTCCAATTGATAGCTAGCAATCCAGAGAAAGGTCTACGATAATGTGCTTCTGAGAATATAACATATATCACATCTTATATTGAATGATAAATTAAAATGGGCTTAACTAATGGTAACTAGCGGACCTTGAAACAAGAGCCGAGAGCTCACATATCCCACACTGAAATCGACAAAAGTCAAACATAAGAGAATATTACATGTATTTTTCATGCAAATGGATTCCTTATGGACGAGAGAATTTTTCATGAAGGAAAAAGAAAGTGATGAAACCTCTGTTCTTGAGTTAATAAACAGGTATGAAGTTCATAAAGGACTCCTCTCCCCATTAAATGTATGTTTTTTATTTCACAACAGTTTACTAAATGTAACAGTTTCAAACATGAGAGATAACTCCACAGAACAAATGCCACATACATGTAGAGGAAAGAACTCTGAAGATTCCAGCTTAACACATATTGTCAGCTAAACTTGAATCAGTTTTGGTGGACTGTGACCTTGACCTTTGACAAATTGATCTCAAAATGTATGGCTTCTCTTTGCCATGCGGGCAAGGTATACTCAAAGTTTGGTACCAATCCATACCTTGAAACTAGAGATATCGCATGGACAGAACGTAAGATTGCATTACATGCTCAATGTATCATGATTTTATGAATTTCATGATTTTGGGGGTCACAGTGACCTAGAAGTTCGGCCTTGACCTACATTTTGGTACGTAACACATGTCTCCCTAATGTATCTACTGACACAAAAAAAAGGATTTTTTAAAGATTTCTTGATTCTGGGGTCACAGTGACCTTGACTATCTCCCTGTAATTCCTCAATGGACACAAAAATCATGATTTTTAACAATTTCACGATTTTAGGGTCACAGTGACCTTTGACCGTGACCTACATTTTGGAATGTGACACATCGTGTCCCTCTAAATGTTATTTTTAATAATTTCCTGATTTTGGGGTCACAGTGACCTCAGACCTTCGATCATGACCTAATTTTTGGTATGTGGCACTCCAATTTCCCCTGTTGAATCCACTCACAAAAAATTAGCAATTTTAATCATTTCCTGATTTTTCGGTCACACTGACCTTTGACCTTGAATCTGGGGTCACAGTGACCTTGACTATTGACCTGGATCTAAAGTTTGGTACAGGACAAAATGGCTCCCCGTAATTTCTCAAAAGACCCCAAAAATCATGATCTTTTAACAATTTCACAATTTTGGGGTCACAGTGACCTTGACCTTTGACCTTGACCTGAATTTTGGTACATGACAAACCGTCTCCCCGTAATTCCTCAATGGACACAAAATATCATGATTTTTAACAATTTCACGATTTTAGGGTCACAGTGACCCTTGACCTACATTTTGGTATGTGACACATCGTGTCCCCCTAATGTATCTATTGATACAAAAAAAAATTCTATTTTTAATAATTTCTCGATTTTGGGGTCACAGTGACCTCAGACCTTCAATCTTGACCTAGTTTTCAGTATGCGACACTACAATTCCCCCTATTGAATCCACTCACAAAAAATTAGCAATTTTCCTGATTTTTCGGTCACACTGACCTTTGACCCTGATTCTGGGGTCACAGTGACCTTGACTATTGACCTGGATCTAAATTTTGGTACAGGACAAAACGGCTCTCCGTAATTTCTCAATAGACTAAAAAAATCATGATCTTTTAACAATTTCACAATTTTGGGGTCACAGTGACCTTGACCTACATTTTGGTAGGTGACACATCGTGTACCCCTAATCTACCTACTGACACAAAACATGTTATTTTTAATAATTTCCTGATTTTCTGGTCACAGTGACCTTTGACCTTCGACCTTGACCTATTTTTTTGTATGTGATACTTCATTTCCCCCCTACTGAATCCACTCACAAAAAATAGAAATTTTTAATGATTTCCTGATTTTCCGGTTACAGTACTGACCTTTGACCTCTGACCTCGACCTGCATTCGGTATGCAACACATCATTCCCCCCAGGGCATCCACTCACCAAAAATTAGAACTGTAGGTGGAAAACTATCAATGATCAATAATTTCCTAATTTTAGGCAACAATGACCTTTGGCCTCTGACCTCGACCTCAATTTTGATACGCGACACATCGTCTCCACCTAGCGTATCCACTCACAAAAAAATGCGACTGTGGCTAGAAAACGTTCACAGATATAGATCGGACATGAACACTTCCGTGATTTCCTGTTTTTCAGGCCAGTGACCTTTGACCTCTGACCTCGACCTTCGTTTTGGTACGCGACACATCGTCTCCACATAAGCTATCCACTCACCAAAAATTGGAACTGTGGATAGAAAACTGTCTCAGATATAGGCGTTAAGATAAGACGTTGAGACGGGCGTTCAGGCATTGAGACGGGCGTTAAGGCGTACAGGTAGGGCTTTAAGGCGCAACAACGAGCGTTGACAGGTGTCACTGTATTTCGATGAATTAGTGACAATTCCATGGAATATCTAGAAAATCAGAGCTTCTGAGCTATTTCACCAGGGCGTTGAAGCGTTAAGCTGGGCGTTGTCTATAAAAGCAAGCGTATTCCAAAAGCGCGCACCGTCCGCGCACCGTCGACGTTCAACCATCAACATAGGTTATACATGCTCTGAGTGCGAACGTACGTTCACCAGACATTACGATATGATGCGACATCAGAAGAATATACATGGGATTGAAGACTCCGAGGAGTCCATTGAGGCGGATGCTGATTCAGAGACTGCCGAGAGTCCACCGACTGATACCGAAACAGGGACTGTTGAGATTCTATCTACTGATACGGAGAGCTGGACCTCAGATAGTCAGTCTACATCCCAGAAAAGTGAGGCAGAACGTACCTTCTGTGATCGTATTGTGCGTGAAGCTATTCATAGGTATGCTGCAGTAATCGAAGACGGCGGACAGGATAACTTACAACAGGCGTACACCGAAACGCGCCCGTGCATCAGGAAAACAGCCATGGCCATCTAAAAACGGTATAGCCTGCTGCCGCTTGAAATGAAAGGCGACCCCATGCACAGGTCCATCATGGAGACCAAGCGTTTGGAAGAGGATATGGGGTTACCACCCACCGAGGCCTTGGAAAATGCGATCAAAATGCGCAAACAGCTGTTTGAGGATATGTTGCCTCCACGGTATTCTAGCCTGTCCGACGACGATTAGAACAAACGGATCAGAGCGAACATGGCCGAGGATTGAACTTTCTGAAATGGCGACTGACAAGAGCAGCCGCATCTAACGGGCAAGAACGAATATGACAGATGCAGCGCCAAATGGCGGCTTATGATTGGACAATAGCCTACTTGTATTGTACACATACCCAACGCGGCTCCTCCAGCGTGGGTATGATGTACTGGGGGGGGGGAGGGGGGTTAATACAATGATTGACCTGTAATCCGCGTTGTTGTTGATCTCTCATCGGTCTCCATCATGGCGTCAAGGCGTTATACTAGGGCGTTAAGGCGTTAAGATAAGGTCTTGAGACGGGCTTTAAGGCATTGAAACGAGCGTCGTGGCGTAACGACGGGCGTTGACGGACGTCACCGCATTTCTATAAATTAGTGTGATCTCCATGAAAATCAGAGCTTTAGGTGCTAATTCACCAGGGCGTTGAAGCGTTAAGCTGGGCGTTGGCGGGCGTTACTGTAAAAGCAAGCGTATTCCAAAAACGTGCAATCTCCCCGACCCAGTACGCCCACTACTGGCTCATCTTGATCCCCAAAACGCCCATTTCCATGCCCCATGCAAACAACTGCTTCAGGACATGCTGCCTGAACAATATCCTGGCCTGCCCGACCAGGATTAGAACATATGGATCAGAGCGAACATGACCGAACATTGAACTTTCTCAAAGGCCGGCTTTTGACTGAATAAGAGCAGCCGAGAATACATCTAACGGGCAAGAACGAATATGAGAGATGCAGCGCCAAATGACGGTTTCTGGTCGAACAAGAGCCTACTTGTATTGTAAACATACCCAACGCGGCTCCCCCAGCGTGGGTATGATGTACGGGAGGGACAGCCGTTGACGGGCGTCATCGCATTTCGATGAATTTGTGTCATTTCCATGGAATATCTAGAAAATTATCGCTTACGGTCTAATTCACCAGGGCGTTGAAGCGTTAATCTTGGCGTTGTCGGGTGTTTCTAAAAGATGACACCTCACAAGACGCATGCGGACCATGGATGGTCCATTTCTACCCCAAACACCTTCCTTCACAACTCCAAAGGTCCCACTTTGGCTACTACTCCTACTGATGACGTCAGAGATGACGTGGACATCCCTCCAGTCGTCGTCTACATCACGGGATCTACAAGATGACACCTCACACGGCACATTTGGACCACCGATGGTCCCTGAATCGCTCAAACACACCCCGTCACACCACCATAATGCCCTGTTTCGCTAATACTTCTACTGATGACGTCACCAATGACGTCAGAGATGATGTGGACATCTCTCCAGTCGTAGTCTACACCCCGAGGCATACACACTGATACCCCACACGATAAATTTGGACCAACGATGGTCCCTCAATCGCTCAAACACAACCCCACGCACCCCAGAATGAGCACTTTACTTACTACAGCCCAACTGCGCAGATTGACGCGACTTCCAACGAACAACTTTTATTCACCGTCTACCTGCAGAGAGCTACATGATGACACCCCACGCGGTCCATTTGAACCACGGATGGTCCCTCTCTACCCCAAACGCCTTTCTTCACACCCCCAAAATGCCCACTTTGGATACTACTCGTCCTGATGACGTCATTGGTAGTTGACGTGGATATCCCCAAGTCGTGGTCTACAATACGAGAGCTTCACACTGATACCTCACACGGTCAATTTGGACCACGGATGGTCCATCAATCGCTCAAACACTCCCTCACGCACCCCCAGAATGACCACTTTACTTACTACACCCCAACTGCGCATGCACACAGTGACGCAACTCCCAACAAACACCTTCTATTAGCTGTCTACATGCAGAGAGCTATAAGATGACACCCCACGCGGACCATTTATACCACGGATGGTCCCTCTCTACACCAAACACATTCCGTCACACCCCCAAAATGTCCACTTTGGCTACTACTCGTCCTGATGACGTTAACAATGACATGGACATTCCCCAAGTCGTGGTCTACACCACCAGAGCTTCACACTGATACCCCACACGGTCCATTTGAACCACGGATGGTCCCTCAATCGCTCACATACACATCCCACGCACCCCCAAAATGAATACTTTACTTACTACACCCTACTGCGCATGCGCACAGTGACTTTAAAAAAAAATCACCGCTTAGATTCGACACGCCTTCCATCGTGGGGCCCACATTGTCCAATGAGCCAGTATGGGTCTATCCACCCCATATCAGACCTACCCGAACTCTAAAAAAAATTCAACGCTTAACTTGGGGACCCCACCCATCGTGTTCTACGTGGTGAGGCGAAGAAAATAAGATCTCACAACCCATACCGCAATGAGCATGCGTGGGTTTCCCAGTGGGACCCACATTGTCCAATGAGCCCGTATGGGCCTACCCACCCCATATCAGACCTACCCGAACTGTTCAGAAAATTTCACCGCTTAGCGCCGAGACCCCACCCATCGTGTTCTACGTGGTGAGACGTGAAAAACAAGATCCCACAACCCATACCGCAATGGGTTGAGTGAGTTTCCCAGTGGGACTCACATTGTCCGCTGAGCCAGTATGGGCCTATCCAGACTTCCCCGAACTTTAAAAAAAAATTCCCCCGCTTAGCTTCTAGACCCCTCCCATCGTATTCTACAGCTCGAGTCGGGTTACTACCAATAGTAAAATCCACAAGACCACCCCTACACCCCATACAGGCATTCTCCGTATAGATGCAAATGTACGAATCAGAGAAGATGACCCGGAATTTGCGCCACAGAGGATTCGCCCAGTCAGAATTGTCTTCGTTGCCTCCGGAGAGCAGCACGATCGATGCCGTGATGTCAAAAGGGAATCCCCAAAGCAAGCGCCGCCATTTTGTACGTTTATTTTCTGCGGAGATATACTGGGCAATAATCGCTCGACCCTGGGGTCGCACTGATCATAATAGCATCGTACAACACATATAGGTTATGCTTATTACTATAAGTCTTACTTCCTATGGTTTGATGTATTTTTTCGTGCCATTATGGTTTTGGGGAAACAGGTATGGAGAAACTGAGGGTTCCCCACTTGTCATTTAGGCTGGGAATAGTGCTGGCGATATTGTCGGGACCATACATGCATTCTGAGAGATTCATATTGGAGAGTCACTGGGGTCTCAGCCTTATTGCTGGGCCGTCACGTAGCCGGAAGTGACCTTTGACCTTTTGACACGGCTGTGACCTATGACCTTTTACAGTTTGATCCGGATGTGACGTCATAGTGACGTCATATTCGAATCAGGGGAAAACAACGGTCCGCGTATTGCCCTTGACATGGGACTACTTTCTGTCCACGGAGGCTTATCCCCGCGACCGCATCACGGCGGACTAATTTCTGTCCACGGAGATTTCTTCCCGCGACAACATCACCGCCAGACCGCATCAGCGCGGAGGAATACACGCCCCAAAGGTCACTTCCGATCACGTGACCGGAAGTGCCGGAACTATAGTGAACTTGACCTCTCCTTTGGGTCAACCATTTTTTGCATAACAACCTTGCACCCCTCCCGACTAAAAGTGGTTTGGCCCATTTTTGAGGTGAGTATGGGTCTTTCGCTATTACTTGTCCTGATGACGTCACCAATGACGTCATAGTTGACGTGGCCATCTCTCCAGTCGTTGTCTACACCACGGGAGCTTCACACTGATACCCCACAAGGTCCATTTGGACCAAGGAAGGTCCCTCAATTGCTCAAACACACCCCACGCACGACCAGAACGAGCACTTTGCTTACTACACCCCGCATGCGCAGTTTGACGCGACTTTCAACAAACACCTTGTATTCGCCGTCTACAGGCAGAGAGCTACAAGACACCCCACGCGGTCCATTCGAACCACGGATGGTCCCTCTCTACCCCAAACACCTTCCTTCACACCCACAAAATGCCCACTTTGGCTACTACTCGCCCAGCTGACGTCACTAATAGCGTCACAGTTGACGTGATCATCCCCCAAGACGTGGTATACACCACGAGGGCTTCACACTGATACCCCACATGGTCCATTTGGACCACGGATTGTCCCTCAATCGCTCAAACACACTCCTACACACCCACAGAATGACCACTTTACTTACTACATCCCAACTGCACATGCGCGCAGTGTTGCGACTTTCAACAAACATCGTTTATTCGCCATCTACATGCAGAGGGCAACACGACGACATCCCACGCGCACCAATTAGACGACGGTTGGTCCCTCTCTACCCCAAACACCTTCCTTCACGCCCTCACAATGTCCACTTTGGCTACTACTCGTCCTGATGACGTCCCCAATGACGTCACAGATGACATGGACATCCCCAAGTCGTGGTCTACACCACCGGGGCTTCACACTGATAACCCACATGGTCCATTTGGACCACGGATGGCCCCTCAATCGCCCAAGCACCCCCACGCACCCCAAAAACGACCACTTTACTTACTACACCCAACTACGCATGCGCACAGTGCTTAAAAAAAATCACCGCTTAGCTTCGACACCCCTTCCATCGTGTTCTACGTGGTGAGACGTGAAAAACAAGATCCCACAACCCATACCGCAATGAGTATGAGTGAGTTTCCCAGTGGGACCCACATCGTCCACTGAGCCAGTATGGGCCTATCCAGACCTCCCCGAACTTTTAAAAAAAATTCACCGCTTAGCTTCTAGAATCAGGGGAGATGCCCGGAATTTGCGCCACAGAGGGTTCGCCCAGTCAGAGTTGTTTTTCTTGCCTCCAGAGGGCAGCACGATCAATGCCGTGATGTCAAAAGGGAATCCCCAAAGCAAGAGCCGCCATTTTGTATATTTATTTTTTGCGGAGATATACTGGACAATAAACGCCCGACCCTGGGGTCGCACTGATCATAATAACATCGTACAACACCTATAGGTTATGCTTATCACTATAAGTCTTACTTCCCATGGTTCCAGGTATTTTTTTTCGTCCCAATACGGTTTGGGGAAACCTGCATGGAGAAACTGAGGGTTCCCCACTTGCCGTTTAGGCTGAGCATACTGCTGGCGATATTGTCGGGGACCATACATGCATTCCGGGAGATTCACATTGGAGAGTCACTGGAGTCTCAGCCTTATTACTGGGCCGTCACGTGACCGGAAGTGACCTTTGACCTTTTGACCCGGATGTGACCTATGTCCTTTGAACGTTTGACCCGTATGTGACGTCATAGTGACATCATGTCCGCGGAGGTTTCTTCCCGCGACCGCATCACCGCCAGTCCGCATCACCGCGGAGGAATACATGCCTCAAATGTCACTTCCGGTCACGTGACCGAAAGTGCCGGAACTATAGTGAACTTGACCTCTCCTTTAGGTCAAACCACTTTTTGCATAACAACCTTGCACCCCTCCCGATTAAAAGTGGTTTGGCCCATTTTTGAGGTCAATATGGGTCTACTGACGTCATTTCATTTCACATTTCTGTATGATACCAAATGGATATGTGTTCGTCCACTTTTACAATTTGCTTTCTTCTAACCATTTACGGTGAGGATCTACTATCCTGCGCCTGATTGTGTAGGCATGCTCAGTAAATATATTTCTTATAAATTTGTAAGAGGGGGCATCGACCAAGTGCATCCATACATGTTCTTAGTGTCCATTTCAAGGCAGAAATTGGAATGTGAGATTTTGTGAATGGTTCATATTATATGTCAATGCTGCTATTTTTAATTTGTCATGTAGGTCACCCAGACCTGAGGGTTGTAGAAATTATTTTATAGCCCAGTGGCGTATCCGTTGTCAAGCGTTATTGGTACTTCAGGCTGCTGTGAATTCAGATCTTTTCTGGACCGTTTGTTTGAAAAAAATGATAATGTGAACCTTAACACAGCGTATAGTAGTTTAATGTAAATCCTCGGGATATAGTATATTCAGATAAACATGTGATTACCTACCTCAATGTGTCTGATTTCGCTGTGGTATAAAATGGCTGTTTACATTGTCAAGTATATACTGGCATAACTGGAGCGTGAACTAAACATATGTCCTACATTCTACACGCACTGGCTTTATTCCCCTGAGGTTGTGGCGAGTTTGTTGTGGCGAGTAGACTAATTTGAAAATCCGCAATGCGACTGATACAATATCGGACAATGAGGTGGTAACATCAACGCAAGCCTCCACAATTCACATGCAGATAACTAAAACAGACAACAAGGAACATTGTGATACTAATCATCACCGGTATTTTGACAAATACACAACAGACAAACGATTTTCTCATCGCAGAAATTTGGCGCACAAATCAAAATGGCGGCGACGAATCTATTATCCATAACGACAAGTGAAGACAGAACATGTTCTTTTTTGGAGGTATCAGGGGCAAGTCCTGTGGTTAGTGCAGCCCGCAGATCGGAGCGAGTACATAAGCCAAACCCCAAATTCCTTGATATTAACATGATTAATGTGAAAAACCTAGACTATGAACTGGAGAAAGGAAAGGCCCTGAGACAGAAACGAAAGGCTGCCACACGAGCCACGAAAATGGTGATCACTGAACATGTAGCAGGAAACCAAACCCAGCTATCAGTCGATCTAAGCGCAGCATCGTACGAACGGGTTACTCACGAACTGGACCATATTCTACAGAAATGTGAACAAGATGGGCAAATTTCTCTGAACTCAACAGTGCTTAAAGATAAAGTTGGCAACATTTGTGGAAAAACGACGAAAATTAAAAACTTGCTCAACAAGAACACTGGTCGAAAAACCACCTTGAACTACTATCCAACGACATCGAAAATTCTGGCAAATGGTGACATTTCCCACATAAAAGAACTTCTAAACAAACTCAGTGATAACCTTGATAGTGAGGTATGTACACTAACATTGATGGATGACAAGATCAAGCAAGCCATCGATATATCGCTCCAGCCCCAGTTCGACCATGTTGAGACTGCTGAGCCAAACAATAGCCAAGGACTGACCGTGAATTCCACTGCAAATGTGTCAAACTCTGATATTGGTGAGGTAGCAACAGGACAAAAGAAGATCCATGAAATAAACGAGCCTAGTCAAATAATAGCAAAGGCTATTGATGCTGAGCTAAATAATAGTCAAAGATTGATTGTGGATTCCGTTGCAGATCAGCCAAATCGTAATGAAGTAGATGAGTTGACGGTAACAGCTGAGCAAGTGAAGAACCATGAAAGAATTACTCCTCCCAAGGAAATAATTCGCCCATACTCCGTATTGACAGGGGATAACAAGTCGAATGCAGAAAATAACATGGCAAAAGGTGGTGAAATTGAATTGCCACTAGCACAGGAGTCACTGTCCGAAGCGGAAAATGACATTTGCCCGCCGATGCCCACAGTATCACATGACAAGTACGACGGAGTCTGCAATACGGAAGGAAAATCTGATGTAAGCATACCAATACCAGAGAACAGTGCTAGGAGTCAAAGTCAAGGAAATGGTTATAAAATAAAATCTCATACACAGGAGATGTGTGATAGAGCCAGTCAAACTGACGACCCAGTCTTCCTGACACTTACTAATGTTGAGAGCTCAATTGTCGACCTCCTTGCACATATCAAAGAGGGATTGAGCGAAAATAGTGTGGAACCATCATCATCCGACAACAACTCAGACAACAGCTTAGAACACATTATCCAACAATCAGAAATCATAAAATCATTTATGACCAACCTAGAAGAGATACAGACTAAGCTGAATAGACTAACTGACCATGTACAGAAAAAGTTCTCAGAAATAGTTTGTAAACTACCGTCATATGCGCAGATTGTGAACGGGCCCAAGAAACAGTATAAAGACTTCCAAATACAGTGCAGTCTAGGCCCAACAACCAATCCAGGCGACGGTGCTGGGGTCAAACATCCCATCTTGCCAAACTCTGCTTCGGGCAACAAAGAAAATTCTACGCCCAGTGTTAAGCCCCATCCACCGAAGAAGGATAAAGAGAGACACCCAGCTAGATCTAGCAATGAAGAAAACTCTATACCCAACAATAAGCCCCGGCCACCTGAGGGGGATAGACCAGCAAGTAGCTCAGCTGAGAATCAAGGTGAACAGCAGTCCACCGGGGCCAGCCACACTGGAAATCAGAAAGGGAATATACCCAGACGAAACCATGCTAGTGGACAGTATCGCTTCCACAAGTACATCCACAGGCCTTACCCGAGAAGTGAGTCAAGTGAACCCTGGAACAGATACAAATCGGAACATCCGAACAACTGGTCGAAGTCGCCGAAACGACACCGAGCAGATGTTCTGTTACTTGGCGATTCAAACATCCGCAACATAAGACCAGCTAACCTAGTCCCAGGAAAATCAACATCTAGTGTGGAATTGACAAACAAGACTCTACGTGGTGCTACTGCCTTCCTAACCAACATCCAGTATGAACCAGAGGTGTTAATCATGCAGATAGGAGGAAACGATATAGAACGGCTCCCTGCAGATGCCGTTCTAGAATAGATTCAGTCCCTGATGGATGCAACAACTACACTCTCCATATCCAAGGTTATCGTCAGTATGGTTTATCATCAAAGTGTAGAGCGAGCCAAAATGGATTACTTGGACAGTGAAATATCACGTCTGTGCAGTTCCTACCATGTGGAATACCTATCCCTGTACTCTATCAGTAGAAGACAAGACAACTTTGTCGAGCATGATCCCAAACATCTCAACCGAACGGGTATATCGCAGATAGTACGTTTATACAAAGAGGTTCTCTATCACCACTTCAACATGGAATATACATCTGTTCAACCGTCTGATGACTTCGATCGTGGCAGCCCGGGAAGTTACCCAACTTGGAATAGAGTATACAACAAACGACAGAATAACCAACGCTATCATTCAGATCGGGAGAGCCATGACAGGGACTACAGACCAATCTCCATGCGAAATCGGTTCAATCCACTGCGCGAGAACTAGACATGATCTGCACGGAAGAGATTCTGATGATATGACTTTTGTGTGATTGATGTAGGTTGATCAACCGAAATCACCTGCATAACCTACAACTCATTAATGGCAAGTCAGATAACCCTACAGCCAGTAGAAAACACCCATATTAACATGGTTAAGTGGCCTACATATTTACATGTATATAGGAAAAATGAAGCAGGGAAGCATTAACATGGTTAACTTTAATATACATGTATAAGGGCATGCATTAGAGCATGTACACTATAACACTGTATTTTGGTGTATTATACACCTACATTGTATTTCTCCGAGTTACGCGTATTGCTGATAGCAACACTGTGAACAATTTAATTATTATAGCTTTCAGTCGAATCGACTCCTGTCAGAATGATATAGTCACAAATACTGTCCAAATACGCGAATTATTTATAAATGGTTTCCAATGATCATAGGTTCGAAGACATAACAATGATTTACATTTATCAGTAACCCAATATGGGGTTTTATGTGATTCTCGAGTATACACTTGAACCTGCTGTTTAAGCGGGAGGCATAATCTAGTCCATTTTTAACATATATTATCTAGTCAAATTCGCCGTCCATCACAGAGTGAACATTATCCATTCGAATTTGAAAATCATACCAAAATGTGAATTGTGGAAGCTCATAATCTATTTACATGTAATTGATGTGGAATCTAAGACATTACCAAGGACTACTTTCTGTCATGTCTTGGAATATAGACGGACTGAAGAGAAAACTGGATCTTTCAGATGTGAAAGACAAACTTTGTAAATACGATGTTATATGTTTACAAGAGACACATTCATCCGTTAAAAAGTTGGAGATGGGAATCACTCATTTTAAACTTAATGGTTACTCATCTAAATTTAAACATTCCGTTAAACATTCTCGGCAACAATGTGGCAGAGGGTCGGGTGGATTACTGATTCTGTATAAGGATGAATCAGAGGGTCAGGTGGATTACTGATTCTGTATAAGGATGAATCAGAGGGTCAGGTGGATTACTGATTCTGTATAAGGATGAATCAGAGGGTCAGGTGGATTACTGATTTTGTATAAGGATGAATATCATGAACATATTAGTGAAATTTCCACCAATAACAATAACACGCTATGGCTGACATTACCAAAGGAAGCTTTTGGTTGGTCCAAAGGCCTTTATTTGTGCTCATTCCATGTGCCACCTGGGGATTCCCCTTACTATCAAGATCAATTTTTGGAATTAGAAATGGAAATATCCCGCTTTAGTTCAAATGGCGATGTTTTATTGATGGGAGACGCTAATGCTAGGACAGTGAAAAACTCCAAACCAATGCTTGACTTCATACAGGATGACAACGACAATTATGTCCCTGTTCCTGACGATTATGTGTCGGATGCACATTGTCGTACCAGACAGTCCTTGGATGTTTCAGACAATCCTCATGGCAAAAACCTTGTTGAATTGTGCATATCTGCTGGTGTACGGATTCTTAATGGTAGAACTCCAGGAGAATACGTAGGCAAACTAACTAACTGATCAAGGTAGCAGTGCGGTCGATTACATACTTTGTCATGAATCTATCATGGGTAAATTTCTAAGTATGAATATCCGTAACATCACTCCCCACTCCGATCATTGTCAAGTCAACTATTATGAAATGCCAATATACATATTCTCGGAAACGCAACGTTCAACTGCATCGGACACAAAACAAATGTAAAATAACGAAACAAAACAGTAATTTGTATTTGCTTCAACTTTTATGTGCAGACCAACATCTACAAAAATTTATGGCAGACGACATAAAACACACAAAAGATGGCATTAACAAAGCAGTACAAAATCTAAACAACATCATAATTTCAGCTGCAATGAAAACAACTGGCCCATGCATTAATCGAAATGCAAAGTCAAGATCAAATAAACAGTATCAAAAATTACCATCAAATAATGATATTCGACAATTAAACAACCAGTTTAAAGACTTAGCAAACAAATTGGCTCAGACCCCTTACGATAAAAAATTACATCACAAACTCTTGCAAACAAGGAAAAAACTGAAACGACTTACCAAACGAAATGACAAAATTCTGAAAGAAAATCTGTATGACAAATTAGCAACTTTGCAAAATCCAGACCCTAAAGAATATTGGAAATTGCTGAATAATCTTCTTGAAAAAAACAAAGATAATCTAAATCTACCCCCAGAAATGATAGATAAGCTACATTCGCACTTCAAGAGTCTGAATAACAATGAAAACCTCGAAACTCCTCAGCTGATACTAGATGAACTTCAATCTAGAGAAAAACTACTAGAAACAAATACCCATTTAGATAACAATATTCAAATGAAAGAAATTGTGGGGGCTATTAAAAAACTTAAGTATAACAAAGCATGTAGTTTGGACGGAATTACAAATGAAATGATCAAATATGGCAGAGACGTACTTCTGTCACCATTAGCCAAATTATTTAATAACATTTATCAAAGTGGTACATATCCTGATATCTGGACGAAAGGAATTATAAAACCACTTCACAAGAAAGGTTCCACTATGGATGCCAATAATTACAGGGGAATAGCTCTTACAAGCTGTCTCGGAAAGGTTTTCTCTGCTATTCTCACTAATCGTCTCTCACAGTACATAGAAGATCGAAACATGCTATCCGACAATCAGTCCGGATTTCGAAAATCACGCAGAACAGCCGACAATTTGTTCATACTTAAAACTATTGTCAACAAGTATCTGGACAAACTTAAGAAACCTATATATGCTTGTTTTGTTGACCTAAAAAAAGCATTCGATACAGTCTGGAGAGAGGGCCTTTTGCTTAAAGTTCTCAGACTTGGTATAGGTGGTAAATTTTACCGCATAATTAAAGACATTTATCATCACAGTGACACATGTGTTAAATTTGGAGAACAGGTAACCGATTTTTTCCC
>JAVTVY010045564.1:0-21769 GCA_036873755.1 Hanleya hanleyi
AGGTCTGTATATAGCCCCGCCTACTGGCTCAGTGCATAGGTGCATATTGGGTGGACATGTTGAGGTCTAGGTGAGCCCCTAGTGAACCGATGATGTCGGTTGAGGTCTTATTTTGAAGCTCTCGTGGAGTAGCTTCCCACTGGACTAATGGTCCGTCCGTGTCCAATAGTATGCGCATGCGCAGTCTGGCCGTAGTATAGAAAGCAGGCATCTTGGGGCAGTGAAGGAAGGTGTTTGGGATAGAGAGGGACCGCTATGGGTTCGAATGGGTCGTGGAAGGTGTCATGTTGTAGCTCTCGGGGGAATAAATAAATGAATAAAAAAAATCAATAAAAAATAAAAAAATAAAAAATCGGCGAGTAGTAGACAAAGGAAAAATTGGGAAGTACTGACCATGCCCCAGAATACTTCAAGGTGATATGCATATCACGGTCTTAAGGCCTATGTAAGATGTAATCTACTTCACATTTTAGTAGTATAAAAAGCGCAAGTCCTATTGACCTTGCCCCTCCAAAGAAATAAGAAGTCGTGACCGATTCATTGTCAAAATCGGCTCTATTTTACAGGAGTATATACGATCAGGATGAGGCGACGTGACCGATCGAGATCTCCCTTGGCGCGTGAGAATGTGAGAGGCGAACACGACTTTCTTGAGGATCCAGCTGTGCCTCCCGCTGACGCCTTGCCAGAAGACCACCCTGTGAGTGACATCTATCGGCGCCATTGGAGCACCATCCGACGATGTTTCCACCGTCATCGCCCTATTCAAGACTTGTATAATTTCCGGCTACAGGACCTCACGTATCTTCCTAACTATGCCGAGAACATTTTCAGAGACCAAGTGACAGCGTTCAAAGTGAATATGACATTCGGCTATATTCTACGGCACAAAGAGACGGACCAGTTACGATATTTTTATCCGAGCAATAATACCTATGTGTTTGACAAGCCATTCACCATCATCAATCGTGCGTCACTGGAGCCCCTCATCGACCAACTGACTACGTTGGACCCATTGGAATGGGCCCGGTTGCAACGCCCCAATACCAAGTGGACTGTGGAAATGGTCACCAACGTGACATTTTTCGTGACCAAAATGAGAGATCATCCTATCGGTGCTCCTGTACTACTACCCCCTTGGCTGCTCAATCGAAAAGGACTGTATGCATTAACACAAGGCGCACATGGCCCCTACAAAGACCAGAAATGTCTGTTCGGGTGTTTGGCCATTCATTTGGACGAATGTCATCCCCGGAATTGTGATAGAGTGGCCAATATCTATTGGAGACAATATCTAGAGGAACAAGACCTAGATCCGCGGCAGTTCCGGGGAGTCCCTTTTAAGAATTTGGATGTCGTGGAGTCACTGTTCAACGTCAATATCTTTGTGTACCGTTTACTACGGGAAGAGAAGGACGATGAGGAGGAGGGTCATGACACATTTGTGGCTGAATTGGTGCATCGGTCTTCAGAACGGTGTGCTTCCACCATGAAATTGGAATTAGGAACGTAAAACTGGTCTCTGGAAATAGTATATTTAATGCTTACGTTGCGGCATTAACCTAATGCCTTCTACAGAGCTAAGGAACGGTCTCCATTTATCGTTTTTCCTTCAATCGCGAATTTTCTTTGGTTTTCTCGAAGAAATCTCGATCCTATCGGGAATTCATCGAGAGAATGTCGAGAAAATAAAATGGAAAAACCCAAATCGTTTTCAAAATTCTCGATTGATTTTCTCGATATCGGTTTTTATTCGTTCTTTTTGACCCATCGAGAATCAATCGGGTTTTTTCGATCGAGAGAATGTCGAGAAATTTTGATCGAGAAAGCGTCGAGAGAATATCGCGAAACCATCGAGAGGCGAATGAATACATTGACGTTATTATCAGGCTAACACCTGTTTACGCCGCTGTGCGTGATTGCGTAAGTATAGGTCAAGATAAAATTGAACTATTGTCGACGCTTTAGAATGAAAAAACTAACGTATTATGTCCGTTGTTATTTTTAATAACTAAGTAGGAGATGAATATAGTTAGTATTAGTTAGTGTTAGTTTGCCAAATTGTTCAACGTAAGCAGATCAGTTCGGATTAGCTTGAAGTTGAACATCCGGCCCATAGCAGTATTTGCGGTAATACGGTAATTTAAACCACATGTTATCGCTGGCAGTTTATCTTTTATATTTATAGAAATGATCAGCAATGAAATCATTTTCACGTATGTAAGTTACAACAGTAAGTCATGTAGAAAGGACATGGAGAGTTAAGTCTACAGTGGAAGTTCAATTTTGCCGACATTAAATGATTACGTTCTGCACTTTTCTGATCTTCCGCGAAAGAATAATGCATACTTCATACACATCATGAGGAATAAACACATACCGTTACATGATATTTGACGACGGAATGACTGGTCTATGGTTCAACGAACAATGTACGGCATTTGCCCGACAACACGGACAAAAATGACCCACTTCAATAACTTAAATGGTCTTATAATGACTTATATGTTTGTATCTCGCTAAACTGACGACTTTACAAAGATTCCCGATGCGGAACGAGGGAGCCTGGTTCCCTAGCTTACTTGTACAGGTAAACAATGTGACCGTAAGTTAGGGTACCAGGTTAGGCGAAGTCAATAGCGGCACTACTTCCATCGGTGTTTAATCGCTTTTTTTGTCCACTGGGGAAATTCTCGAATGTTTCTCGACTGATTCTCGATATCGTTTTTCATTCGAGAAATTTCTCTCGAATAAAAACCGATCAAAATAACGAAAGAAAACCGACTTCGCGAATCGTTCGAGTTTTCTGAAAAAAATTCTCCATTCCCTCTCACCTTTGAAAATCTCGATATCGAGAAAAAAATACAGATTTCTCGACGAAAAACCGAACGATTTTTGGAGACCGTTCCTAATGTTGTACTGGAAACAAATCTATATATACAGCTGATTACATACAAAGTGAGTACTGTTCACTTGGCAAGTGAACAGTACTCACTTTGTATGTAATCAGCTGTATATATAGATATACTATTTCCAGAGACCAGTTTTACGTTCCTAATTCCAATTACATATCCTGGATGAATGAGAATCTACATTCTTACATTCCACCATGAAAGTCAATATCTTTGATGACGGCGGGGTGAATCATTTTTCCCTGATCTATGATATGAGTCTGTACGCGCAATCCTACAGTTGTGCCCAATGCCATCGGGTGTTTCATCGCTCCACCGACTTACATCGACACGAGAAGATTTGTGACCACACTGTGAAACGGAAATTTCCTGGCGGTGTGTACCATAATACGCCTACCATCTTCGAGGAACTGGCCGATGAAGGTCTCATCATACCAGAAGAGCATCGTTATTTTCCCTACCGGGCATGTTACGATTTCGAGGCGATTTTGCAACCGATGGACGCGGCCTCGGCGAAAACACAGTGGACACAGCGCCATATTCCCCTGAGTGTCAGTATTTCCAGCAACGTACCTGGCTATGACGCTGCACCGGTCTGTTTCGTGTTCGCCGGCGACGCCCATGACTTGATTACCCGGATGATGGACTATTTAGAGGAAGTGAGTGCGGCCAGTACAGAACTATTGGTGTCCAAGTTCCAGGACGTACTGGACCAACTCGACGACCGGATTCCTACACTGGGTGTATCGTTCAGTGACGATGAAGAGTCCGAGTCAGAGTCCGAGAAGCTGGTGGGTCGGGCTGACATTGGAGAGACCATGGGGGCCTATGCTGAGGAACATGACGTATTAAAACAACCTCGTCGAATGTTGATTGGGAGTATGTGGGCAGAGAAAATCTTGCTGGGTACCCCTCTGCTACAGTGGTACATGAGCCACGGTTTGGAAATTACCAAAATACACCAAGTGATACAGTACGTACCCCACGCCTGTTTCGCGCGGAATGCCGACATCGTCACGTCTGCCCGTCGTCAAGGGGATCAAGATCCTAGTCAGGCCATTATCGGTGAATCTTGGAAATTGACAGGCAATGGTTACTATGGAAAAACGGTCCCCAACCAAGACAAGCACGTCAACGTCAATATCTGTACTACACCACAAGCCCGCAAAAAGATCAACTCGCCTCTGTTTCGGTCCGTCGACGTCATCGATGATGATACATATGAAATCTCTTCAGCCAAAAGGGTCATTCGTTACAACCTGCCCCTCCAAATTGGATGTATGGTATACCAGGTGGCCAAACTGAGGATGCTCCAGTTTTTATATGATTTCATGGGTGTGTATTTTAATCCATCCGATTGGCAACTCATGGAAATGGACACGGACTCTGCCTACATGGCCGTCTCTAATGCGGAATGGGAGTCCCTGGTCAAACCCGAGTTACGCGCACAGTATGAGGTGGAACGGGACCAGTGGCTACCTCGACGTGACCATTACCAGTACGACAAGCGGACGCCGGGCCTGTTTAAGCTGGAGTGGAGTGGAGATGCCATGATCGCCCTGTCGTCCAAGACCTACTTCTGTTACGGTGGAGATGGAAACAATAAGTTCAGTTGCAAAGGAGTCAACCGGCGTGACCCCAACATCGACAAAGCCTTGTACCTGGATGTGCTCCAAAGCCAGACCAGTGCGAGTGGGACTAACCGGGGATTCCGGGTCGTCGACCACCAGATGCGAACCTACATCCAGAAACGAGATGCCTTCACATTTTTCTACCCGAAACGTAAAGTTCTTCCCGATGGCATCAGTACCACTTACCTGGACTTGTGAACATATATTATACCCGGACTTGTGATTTCTAATGGACATACATATTTGGACTCTAAATTACTCTCTATATACATTACACCATGAACTTGTTTGTCATTCTTTTTAATATGTACTCGATATACGTCAGTTCGATGACTCGGTCTAACTGTTATATACTCCACTGTGATTTCTCTCTCTATACATACGTTCACCTCAATTCTTGTTTGCAACGTTCTTATATACTTGTACATACATTCTTGTTCACTTGTTCACCTTAATAAATATTCGAACTTCACTTGGGTTTTCATGAAGTTTTTTATTGAACAACACCACCGAAACATTCGTACTAACCATGCTCCGAGCAGGTTATATCATGGTCTTAACACCTATGTTGGGTTTCGGAGTATTGATGGGTCACATCCCGAGCACTGAAGAGTTTCTAATGTTTCCTTAGCCGTCCGGATGTTCAACCTCCGGGACCTTTCCACCGGCCTGGCCCGCCCCGGCCCCCCAGCGCGAGCGCGCGCGCGGGTCAAAAGGTCACATCCAGGTCAAAAGGTCTCCCTTTCGGCAAGGTTCGGAGAATACATAGAACTTATAGTCATCAACTTAATCTATACGTGTTGGACGAGTCTTCACTCACCGTATACACGCACCTCAATGAAATGCCCGCTCCAAACCTAGACCAAAAACACGTACTTGGTCTGTGGGCTGATTTCATTGGCTCTCTATTTTACTATAGTGCGCTGGCATTCTAACCTTGATGGGCTACATTTTGGCCCCATCCTACACCACTGATTTCAGTTTGACTGAATCTCCACATTGGGCATTGATGCATTATGAATAAAACACACAAGAGAGGGTTTTTTGGTGAGATCTCATTTTTTTTTTATTCAGTGAACAACAACAACGTGAGAACAACCACGTGAAAACTGAAGCCCAGAACAAGGGGCTTGTACATTGAAAGAACTGAAGCCCAGAACAGGGGGCTTGTAAATTTAAGCCCAGAACAGCGGGCGTGTGTACATTGAAAGAATTCAAGCCCAGAACGGGACTTGTACATTGAAATGATGGGCGGCCCAGTCATATACGAGTACATCTCGGTCCTCAGCCTTGGGGTACTCGTCAAACATCTGTACGATGGTAGATAAGGGTCTTCCCCGGCATCGATGGTACAGGTAAAACAAGCAATATTGTCCGCACACCATACTGTCCAGGCTTTGCAACGTTTTAGTATTCCAACACCACGTCTCTGTGCCTTGATCCATGAAGTCTGTTAAATCGGGATGGAGGGTGGCAGGCCGTACGGGTCAAAGTATTCGCCCTGCTGTTCTGTCAAGTACACGCCCACCCAATGTTCACCGGGCCGATCCATCGGGTCCGTGTTGAGAACGTAAGCAGCAGGATACACACGGTCTAATGGGAACACATCTCGGGCGAACACCCCTTGAAACATCATACGTGTCTCTGGGTCATTCTCCAGCACGGTGGTTATCTGGTCTGTATCCATGTTAGGTGGCGAAGTCACACAGCACGTTACGGCTTTTATCGATTTGAATGATGTTGTCAAACTCAGCGTAGCAGATCACATTGATGGTTTTCGGTAAAGGTGTCCCAAAATGCAGTTCCAAGCGTAAGTTGCCTTTCTTGACGAGACTCAGTTGATGATCGTTGTCTAAGGTGGGAGTCAGATCGAAACAGAACAACGTGTACCCTCTGCCGAAATCGTCTCGACTGATCATATTTCCCTCGTCTTGGTTGATTTGGCCAGTTGCTGTGAAGAGGTTCAGATAGCTCCGGATGTAATTGTCCGTTCCGAAATTAGGTTGTAAGGGACGTGCCGGTACCTGTTGGCCATCCACATGCAGGGCCACGAAATTGATGTTGAACGCTTTTAGGTTGAACGGATTCCTCGAGAGAGTCCCATTATAACTGATGTTCTCCACACAGGCTAGGGTTAAACGCTTGGGCAAATCCCCCAGGAACAGGTTTTCTTGATTGACAATCATATTGCCTTTAGGAACGGAAAAGACCTTGGTCTGTACTCGTCGAATCGGGTACTGGGCTGGGGGTTTTTCCAAGGCCCTGATGTGCCCCAACTGTACACCTGGGCTCGGTTTCACTTTGCGTACAAACAGACTTGCCTCTTGGATGACAATGTTATACTCGAGGTCCTCATTCGGGGCCATCAAGGCAAACGCAGGCGTTGCGCGCACTAGTCGTATTTTGACAGGTACTCCATTCAAGAGGTATCGGTCCTGCATGAATAAGTCCGCATGCAGACGTCCCATCATATCGACCGAGTGACTCTCTGCTGTGCCATCCACTCTCTCCGTATAGCCGTCATTATCAGGACTCGCTTCCATCTTGCCTGGGGTATCTCGGTAGAACAACGGGGCTGTCAAATACGACTTTTTAGCGTCACGCCCGTAGGATAACAGCGTTTCGATGTAGACTATGTACGGGTAGGTGTTGGTCGAGGCGCTCACCAGTTTATCACTCAGGGCTATATCCACTTGCTGGAATAGCGAATGAAGCCAGAGATTCACTGGACCCACGGGTGCATCTGCTTTCAGGACTGACCCATCTTTATTTGTGATTTTAGCTTTCACATATAGGTACGTATGGGCTAAATCCAGGTAGGTCGTATCTGCGTTGGTGATGGTGAATTCAATGGGGCCTGTGGCTGTAATGCTGGAAAGGGGCAGATGTTCCACCCATTGACCCTCTTCGGCACTGGTCTGAGTAGATGGGACGGTCCATAAATCAAATTCACTGTTGGTAGAAGGACACGACTCGGCATGGATAAAAGCCATCTTTAAGAAAAGATATCCTTGGTCTTCGATGTGCGTCGTCGCTGGATCGGTCGTCGACTGGTGCGTGGTCTCCGTGGTGCAGGTCTTTTATTCCCTACGGTGCGTTGTGCTTTGGTGACCAAGACGCCTCCTGCTTCCTTGGCGCGACGTTTCAGTGCTTCGTTGGGTGCCGCACCGCCCAAGACATCACCCGCGACTTGCAGTCCACTGCGCACCGCTTGTTTGCCGATCGCTTTGACCCCACGCGTCACCAAGGGCAGGAACGTTTTGACGATGCTCCCGAGTATGTTCCCCAGCCCATGTCCTCGTTGCATGCGTGTACCCGCAAAGACAGGAAAGTTACCCCCGGCCTGTTTGGTGTAATGATCGACGTAACTGGCTGTATGGCATTGATAAGGCACCTTCATTATGCAAAGTGAACCGCTCGGACTTGACGGAAATGAAGTGTCAGCACCACTTTCCCACGTTCGAATGCAATCGGTTGACCGGTGTCGTCTCTTATATCGATGACGATGGAGCTAATATCGGTCTGACTGACCGGTAGATACACGATATGCCTGAAACTGTGGGTGACTTGAGCTCCATACGTGCCTTTCACCGGGCAGACGCGCAGTTGAGGTACGTTGTTGTCGCCGACAATGTGTGCATCGACCACGTCCGAGTAGATGTACAGGCCATACATACCACCACGCATGTCCATCGGGATGTGGGCTCTCTCGCCGGTGGGGCCAGCGTACCCCCGTAGATCGAGACCCAGCATTTGCTGTAGGGTAGGACTGAGTTCGACACTCACGTTGGGGCTGAGCGAGAGATTGGCCTTGTCGTTGTGTGCGTTGTAATCGAAGTCCACATGATTTTTGAACGGGAAAGATTTGATGGGTTTTGAAGTATTCGTGACGTCTCGTAGAGACTTATAATGCATCAGACTTCTCAGTCCACCCATGAACTCCTTGGGGGTATCGTATTGACCTTCGGGTAGTTTGAGTCGAGTTTCTTGTCCTTCGTAGGTCACCTCGTACCATACTTCATTGGCTCGCACGTTGTAGCACGAGTAAGGGTATTGGATATCCACGAGTCCACATTCCCAGCGTCCAGGTAAATGCAACGGTTGCGGTAACTGGGTCACGTACTTGGTCAAGGTGTTGTCAGGAAACACATCAGCCGAGCTGTTACTGGGTAGGGTGAGGTAAAACATGATGACTGAGCTTTCCTGCTGCTGTTGTTGGTTTTAATACTTCTCCCAGCCCTTGGGCGCTAATCGTCGTGATGGTCGCGGTGACTTAGCTCTTGGTGGTTGCAGGGGGTGGCGTGGTAAAAGGGGTGAAAAAGTAGGTGCCCGCCGTGGTGGTGATTTGGGGGGTGACTCCGGTTCCCAAGGTTGTGGTGAGAGTCGTCGTGCACGACTGGGTGATTGCATAAAGGCCCAGCGGTGGGGGTTCCCCACCAATTCCTGTGGTACATGCATGTCTTTCAAGCCTTGAGCGAAGACCTCCCATCCTCGAGGATCCGTGTGCGATCTGCGTTTACGCATCAGGTCATTCACTAAATCCGTCATGTGGGTGCCGGGGACCACCTGATTCTGTACCAGGAGTTCGCCTTTATCATTCCAAGTCATGTTAGGATTCTGTTTCATCCGTTGTAATACCAGGCCAGCTTGTTTCTTGAACGATGCAGGTACACTCTTCAGCACTTCGTCTTCCACCCACTGTGGGGCTGTGGGGGCTACCACTGGTAATGGCGGCTGTTGGAGCGGTGCTGAGGTCGGCGGTGTGTCACGTGCTGGTGGTGGTGGTGCTGGAGTAGAGAGGGTTTTGTATTGGTCCATGAACGTCATGTACCGCTGAAGCGTCTCATTGTACCGTTGTACTTTCTCACTATCGCTTAACCCCGGTCTCTGTAAGATCTGTTGCATCTCTCCATCGAGGGTGTTTATCGTCTTCACCGTAGGTGGGACAGGGTAGGGCGATTGGAGGTTTTGAAGGAGCCGAGGTTCGACGAGGACCATTTTTTTCGTGTGGTTCATTGTCGGCCGAAGAGTTCACCCAATACTGGACCCAACACGGAAGCGGCCAACGGTGCTAAGATAGCCCCGAGAAACCCACCTTTCTGTAACACCTTTTTCTTTTGTGTTTGAGAGACTTGCTTATGGACTAAGGTTCGGAGACCTGTCTTATGCTTGGTCAACTTGGTCTTCTGAGCCGGAGTCAGTGGTACGTTGCCTTTTAACAGGTTGTACCCGATCTCGCACAGACAGCGCACAAGTTCAGGGTCCGCACCGCGTAGACGTTTTGGGATCTAGGGGAGCCCCTAATGGGCCGATGGATTTGTATGAGGTATCCATGTGAAGCCTATGTGAAGGGGCATCCAGTCAATGGGGTGGGTGCATGTAAAATTTTACCTGAAAAAAATACGGAACACGGACTTTATCGAAAAATCCGGGAAAATGCCTATATGGGTATGGGGGGTATATAGGTCCCCGGGCTTAACGGGGCTTGTCTATCAATAGAGTTATCTCCCCCTAGTTCCAGGGTGGGTGTATGTAAAAATTTTCCTGAAAAAATACGGAACACGGACTTTATCCTAAATTACGAGAAAATGCCTATATGGGGTATGGGGGTATAGGACCATCCTGGGAAACCTACTTCTCGACATTTGCGGTATAGATTGTGGGGTCTCGTTTTCTTAGTCTCAAGACAAACATGATAGGAAGTGTCGCGGAGCGAATCGTTGAAATTTTTGGAAAAGTACCATATAGCCCATATAGTCCCATACTAGGGGTATAGGACCGATGTTTGTCCCATTGGGAAACCTACTTCTATACATTTGCGGTAGGGTTGTTTGGATTTGTTTTCATATAGACCCATATAGGCCCATACTGGGGTATAGGACCGATGTTTGTCCCACTGGGAAACCTACTTCTAGACATTTGCGGTATGGTTGTTTGGATTTGTTTTCTTAGTCTCGTCATTTAGAACACGATAGGCAGTGTCCCGGCACGAAACGGTGAAATTTTTGAAAAAAGTCACCGAGGCCTGGGTAGGGTCATATAGACCCATATACTGGGATATAAGCCCAATGTATGTATAAATCCATACGGGGTGGACATGTTGGAGTCTAGGTGAGTCCCTGGTGGTCCAATGGTGTCGTATGAGGTCTTATTTTGAAGCTCTCATGCAGGAGCACTTGACTACACTAATGGTTCGTACGTTGTCAATAGTCTGCGCATGCGCAGCCTGGCCGTAGTAGAGAAAGCAGGCATTTTTGGGTGTGTGTGTGTGTGTGTGGGTGTGTTTGGGTTAGAGATGGGCTATTCACGGTTCGAATGGGTCGTGTGAGGTATCCATGTGAAGCCTATGTAATGGAGCCTCTGATGGCGTGGATGTGGGGTAGACATAGGGTCATTCTGCGCATGCGCGGTAGCCCAAGGGTATGGACATAGACGTTTTTGTGGTCTAGGCGAGCCCTATTGACCTTTGACCTCAGAAATTTGCATATGACGTCACTTCCGGTTTGGGTGAATGAGGCGTGACCTTTGGACATGTCCAGACTTGTCTGTGTTTGTCATGTACTGGGGTTGCGCAAGTGTGTGTGTGACGTCACTTCCGGTTTGGGTGAATGCTCGAACACTACCTCCAACATTCCCGGCCCGGCCCGCCCCGGCCGCAGCGCGCGCGCGCGGGTTCTCCGGCCGCAGCGCGCGCGCGCGCGTCATCACCGGCAGTGCGCGGATGCATGTCGGGTCAAAAGGTCAAAGGTCACATCCAGGTCAAAAGGATAATAAACTTAATCTATACGTGTTGGACGAGTCTTCACTCACCGTCTTCCTTTACACGCATCTCAATGAAATGCCCGCTCCAAACCTAGACCAAAACACGTACTTGGTCTGTGGGCTGATTTCATTGGCTCTCTATTTTACTATAGTGCGCTTGCATTCTAACATTGATGGGTTACATTTTGGCCCCATCCTACACCACTGATTTCAGTTTGACTGAATCTCCACATTGGGCATGTATGCATTATGAATAAAACACACAAGACAGGGTTTTTTTTGATGAGATCTCATTTTTTTTATTCAGTGAACAACAACAACGTGAGAACAACCACGTGAAAACTGAAGCCCAGAACAAGGGGCTTGTACATTGAAAGAACTGAAGCCCAGAACAGGGGGCTGGTACATTGAAAGAACTGAAGCCCAGAATAGGGGGGCTTGTACAAACAACAACAAGGATGACACTTGAGAGAACAACAACAAGAAGAAGTTATTTTCATATAGTTTATTTTCCCCAATGTTACATCATACCAACGCTGGGGGAGCCGAGTTGGGTATGTTTACAACTCAAAAAGACTCTTGTCCAATCAGAGGCCACCATTTGCATCTGTCATATTCGTTCCTGTCCGTTAGATGTATTCCTGTCCAATCAGAAGTCGCCATTTCAAAATGTTCCATCTTTGCTCGGTGTGACCTAAGCGTCGTCGGGCAGGCCTGGATATTCTTCGGGCAGCATGTCCTGAAACAGTTGTTTGCGCATTCTGATCGCATTTTCCAGAGCCTCGGTGGGTGGTAGCCCCATAGCCTCTTCCAAGTGACGCTTGGTCTTCATGATGGACCTGTGCGTGGGATCGCCTTTCATTTCAAGCGGTAGTAAGGTATACTGTTCATAGATCGCCATGGCTGTTTTCCTGATGCGAGGGCGCATTTGGGTGTATGCCTGTTGTAAATTATCCTCTCCGGCGTCCTCGATCGCTGCAGCGTAAGTATTGATAGCTGCTGTCACAATACGATCCCAGAAGGTAGGTTCTGTCTCACTTTCCACGGATGTAGGCTGACTATCTGAGGTCAAGCTCTCTGTATCACTAGATGGACTCTCAGCAATCTCTGTTTCGGTATCAGTCGATACACTCTCAGCAGTCTCTGTATCAGCATCCGCCTCAACGGATTCCTCGGAGTCTTCAATCCCATGTATATTTTTCTGGTGTCGCATCATATCGTAATGCCTGGTGAACGTGCGTTCGCACTCAGAGCAAGTATATGCCATGTTCACGGTTGAACGTCGACTGTGCGTGTTTTTGGAAATACGCTTGCTTTTATAGACAGTAACGCCCATCAACGCCCGTTGTTACGCTTTAACGCCCATCTCAACGCCATAACGTCCGTCTCAACGCCCGTCTCCATACATGTCTCAACGCGTTATGCAATGTCCATCATCACTGGACGTTGATGTTGGAGGTTGAAGCAGATAATTTCCCGTCTCCAGCTGGGTCTCCATAAAGGTTTGAAATGCCTCATGCAGGGTCAGCAGATGCTGGGCACGGGTAGTTGTGTTGGTATCCTCGTTGGATATATCTGTTTCTTATGCAGCAGAAGACATACGCGTGTCACCCATTGGATGTCATCTATGAGCGTGGTAAGATGTGAAGGCATACGTTGGTGCTGAACGGTGACTCCACCTTGCGCTGTACCAATAATAGCATCGACATTGGCTTGACGTAAGGCTTCGGCTAGAATATCCTCGTTATCGAGTTCAAACAAGTTGGACTCTGCAGTGCTCATGGTGAAATGAGGGGACTGGTGCCGTGTGGTCTATTTATAGTGAGACGCTTTTGGTCTTAATGATGCGTTCGAACAAATGTTTCTTTAGTGCTATTGCTCTGACATACGCCGCTTTCCAGTTCATGCCCGAGGTTTTCAACATCGACGCTGTTCTTTCAATTTCCATATGGACTGGGTCCTTATCCAACAATTTCATATGGGTCACGAGGTCGACATACCGCTGACGTAAAGCCCGTCGTAGTCTGGGTGCCAATCTGTTATGGGCTAAAATTGCGGCTTCCTCTTTCGAATACCCTTTGCGTTGAAACTTGTTTCCTGTGGCCTCCAACATCTCGCCCAGCTCGGCGTCCATACTTTCTTTGAAAAAATCCTTCCATAGCCTCGAGTTCACATTATGTTCTTCAACCTCGGGTTGGTCCTTCACGGTTGGGTGATATTCCGGGACTGATGGTATGAAGGGGACACGCTGTATGGGGGTGGGTTGCTGCTGCTGCCCTACCAGATGTGGACTCGGTGGATAGTGTAGGGGCTGTGGTGATGCCTCGCCGGGTAACAGGTGGGTCGTCAGCCGACGATCTTCCGGGGTATGGGCTTTTAAATCTACGAACAGGTAGCCGTACGGACGACTTGTCGCTCCTTGAAACGCCTGCATGAAATGGTCGATGTTCTGAGGATAAATTCGACTACCAAACACACGGATTTGTGCTCTGTCAATGGGATTGGAGAACAACACAAAGTATTGGCAGTTCAAGGCAATATCTCTGGACGCCTTCCCTTGAGGAAAGAGATTCTGAGTCAAATAGATGACGGACAGATTGCGATGATGGGACCCTTTGGTGAATAGGTCGGCGATTTTCGAATTGTCCTTGGCCGCACTCATCAGATCATCGAGTACTACCACGTTGGTCTGCTCGGAATCGAAGTAATAGGGTTAGTCTATGTCGTGAGGAATTCCTGGGACAAAGCTCACATTCTGTAATCGCGTAGTCTCGTAGGCGGGCTGCCACTGGCTATAACACCAAACAACACGTGTCGGAGCTGGGGTTGCCACACCTTCCTCTAGAAACTTCACCACCCAGGACGTCTTTCCACACCCCGTAGGGCCGCTCACCGTCATCGTATAGGGATGTCCTACGCCACTTGGTGGACCTATAGCGGGACTTGGTGGTGTCTCTTGTCTATGCGTTAGACGCATATGTCTGAGCATATTGTCGCGACGAGAGAGTGTCTTTTGACAGAACGGACATGTACTCGACATGGTACCCGGTCAAAGGATGGATACAGACTGAGGCTAATGGGGTACAAACGACCTTATATGACCACTCACTCACTCACTCAACGTCGTTAGTGCGTCCATGCGTTAAGACGGGCGTTGGGGACGCCTCACAGGCGTTTTGCACGCCTCACTCACTCACTCACTCACTCACTCACTTACTTACTCACTCACTCACTCACTCACTGCGGGGGGACCTCTTCGGTATTCTCCGGGTCTAGTCCGCCATTTTGTCTAGAAGACAAGTCTGGACATGTCCAAAGGTCACGCCCTGGTGATGACGCGCACCTCCGGAGAACCCGCGCGCGGATGCCAACATGGCGGATTAGCCGCCATTAGCCGCCATGTTCCAACATGGCGGATTAGCCACCATTAGGCGCCATGTTCCAACATGGCGGATTAGCCGCAATTGTGGGGGAAAACCCCAGTACATGACAAACACAGACAAGTCTAGACATGTCCAAAGGTCACGCCTCATTCACCCCAACCGGAAGTGACGTCATATGCAAATTTCTGAGGTCAAAGGTCAAGTCCATTTCAGTAGAACCTACATTGGGTAGTGCACCGGTTGACCTTTGACCAACCTTGCACCCCTTCCGATTAAAAGTGGTTTGGCCGAGGTCAAAGGTCAATGAGGCTCGACAAAACGTCTATTTCCATACCCTTTGGCCACCGCGAATGCGCAGAATGCCGATATTTCAACCCCACACCCAGCCCATCAGATGCCCCTTCACGAATGTTTCACTTTGATACCTCACACGACCCATTCGAACCGTGAATAGCCCATCTCTAACCCAAACACACCCAAAAATGTCTGCTTTCTATACTACGGCCAGGCTGCGCATGCGCAAAATATTGACAATGTACGAACCATTAGTGTAGTCAAGTGCTCCTGCATGAGGGCTTCAAAATAAGACCTCACTCGACGCCATCGGACCATTAGTGGCCCACCTGGACTCCAAAACGTCCACCCTGTATGGACCTATACACCCATAGCCATGCAGTATAGGCCTATGGGCCTACCCAGGCCTCGGTGACTTTTTTCAAAAATTTCACCGTTTCGCTCCAGGACACTTCCTATCATGTTTGTCTTGACGAGACGTGAAAAACAAATCCAAACAACCATACCGCAAATGTCAAGAAGTAGGTTTCCCAGTGGGACAAACATTGGTCCTATTCCCCCAGCATGGGACTATATGGGTCTCGGTGACTTTTTTCAAAAAATTCACCGATTCGCTCCGCGACACTTCCTATCATGTTTGTCTTGACGAGACTAAGAAAACAAATCCAAACAACCATACCGCAAATGTATAGAACTAGGTTTCCCAGTGGGACAAAGATTGTTCCTATACCCCCAGTATGGGACTATATGGGTGTCCCTGAACTTTTTTCAAAAATTTCAACGATTCGCTCCGCGACACTTCCTATCATATCATGTTTGTCTTGACGAGACTAAGAAAACAAATCCAAACAACCATACCGCAAATGACTAGAAGTAGGTTTCCCAGGATGGTCCTATACCCCCCATACCCCATATAGGCATTTTCCCGTAATTTAGGATAAAGTCCGTGTTCCGTATTTTTTCAGGAAAAATTTTACATGCACCCACCCATGTCTGGATGCCCCTTCACATAGGCTTCACATGGATACCTCATACAACTCCATCGGCCCATTAGGGGCTCCCCTAGCTCCAAAACGTCTATTTCCATACCCTTGGGCCACCGCGCATGCGCAGAATGCCGATATTTCAACCCCACACCCAGTCCAGTCAGATGCCCCTTCACGAATGCTTCACATGGATACCTCACTCGACCCCATTGGACCATTAGGGACTCCCCTAGCTCCAAAACGGCTATTTTCATACCCTTGGGCCACCGCGCATGCGCAGAATGGCGATATTTCAAACCCACACCCAGCCCATCAGATGCCCCTTCACGAATGCTTCACTTTGATACCTGACTCGACCCCATCGGATCATTTTATCTAGGGACTACTTTTTCTCCGCGGAAGCTTTTTCCCGCGACCGCATCACCGCCAGGACCGCATCACCGCGGAGGAATACATTCCCTGCAACAATTGGAACTCTCCTGTGTTGGAGGTAACTTTTTGGTCATTCTGCCGGAACTATAGTGCACTTGACCTCTCCTCCTCAAATCCTCCCCAAATGACCTCTACATCCGGATGAAAGTTGACTCGAAAAGCATGCTATATACTACTACGGATCCTGTCCAGGTTGTAAATTATTATGGGGAATGCCTGCACCCTGAATGGGGCTCTTCATCATAAAACAACAACTCCGCATCGGTAATCAGATGAATGTCTTTGTACAATACTATTAACACCAAATACCAATATGTAGTAATACAGAGAACCCATTAACACTTTCCGTTGATTCCTAGAAGACATCATGATTCTCAGGTCGACAAATTCTGATAGCAGACGGTTATTCTTCATATCCAACGCTCGTTTTCTACAGTACAACGCGGATGTGCACGTGATTGATTTTTTCTTAATCCATGCTCCCGTCCCAATTTTCACCTGAGGTAGGGTATTCTAGCAATCTTGCTGAAGAGGTATCGGTGTGTAGAAGTATGTTATTTGAGCGTGACCGTGGTTTTCTTTAGAAGCATGTTTAGAATTTGGTATTAAATGTCTACCGTTAACGGTCTTTCAATTATTTACGCGAAAACTCTTTTCTGGACGACGGCAGAATAATGAATGCCGGATCTGACGTGTATATGTCACCCTATATATCATAGCAGTTGGAGATCGGTGGACGGAGATAAATATATTACACTTCCTGTTCCACACCACTTTCTCCATTTGGAAAATCATAGGGGCACGATAGGCTTCCTCGAATATTTTTATTATTCCCGTAGCTACCTATTTTTGATGAAACAAACTGGATACACGCGTACGTCATATTGATGCAATGATGAAAGGGAGCACTTACATGTATTGTCGATGTATTATTATGTTGTTATACGCTTTTTCCTATTATGCAGGTATCACATATACGACATCAATTGCAAATCGGTAGTTTAGAGTTAGAGCACCACCCCTTTATATATTCAGATTCATTTATTGGAGAGTGGGCAGGTTAGTTCGGCGAAATATGGTATTTGTGATATTTGTATAATTCCTTCTGCTAGAGAGATGGAACTCTTTAAACTTTGCATTTAGATATCTCGTCTATTGAAGATAAAGGTCTTGATGTTGATGACCTCCCAGTGCCACAATAATGTGGGCAAATAATTGCGTCCTGTCAAATTTTTAATCTGATTATAATTTTTGATTCGGATTCTTTTAGTATATTATTACTTGGCCGTTTCCGTTTATGGGTTTCGGAGAGGTATTTGTGACTATGTTGTGACTATGTTGCCGATACGTGATAACGGTTGCAGGGTGGTCGAACAGGAGAGTGGTAGAACAGGGAAACATATAGGACACTTTCTGATCCCTACACCTCTTAGTATCATACCTAAAAAACGATAAGCAAAGATTTGGTTTAATATCACACTCAAGGTTAAAACGATAAGGGTTGGGTATGGTATGGTATGGTATGGGATATATTCACATATCATATGGTTAGGTGGAGAACGGCTACGCCGTGCCTATGTTAATTTCACATGCAGATAATAACGAAAACAGAAGAATATATAGTTTTACAAGCAATTCTACCCCGAAGTAAAAGTTTATGACTCTAGAGTACGTCATGGCGTGAAAAAAAACCTAAATCTTCTGGTATAGGAAGATATTTTTTGTCAGTTAGAACGTGATCGTATAACAGTATTTTACTTATTTTAGAATTACATTATCTTAGTATAGCATAGATTCTAGTGCAGAAAATTGGTTACCGAGCGGGATTCGAACCAGCGACCCTAGAGTAAGGCACCTATTCGCCAACACTATTTGTCGGCGATCTAAACCACTCGGCCAACGGGCCTCCCACAAATATATGAGATAGCAGACCGGTAGTCTCTCTGATGGCCGTGATGACACAGCCCTATAGCTGATTACATAGAAAGATATTTTTTGTCATTTAGAAAGTGATCGCATAACAGTATTTTTGTTATTTTGGGATTACACTATCTTATAGTATAGCACAGATTCTATTGCAGAAATTTGATAAGTCCGGAGCGGGATTCGAACCAGTGACCCCCCAGAGTAAGGCACCTATTCGCCAACACGATATGTCGGCGATCTAAACCACTCGGCCAACGGGCCTCAGTAGTAGGTAGAGTGGATTAACTAGCTACAGCCCTCAACTGCGCCTGCGCAGAACCTGTTTTGACGTCACAATTGGGGATATTGGGGAGCATTGGGGAGCTGTGAGATTATTGGGGATTTTGAAAATATGCAAATGAGAATGGGGAGCTGTGAGATTATTGGGGATTTTGAAAATATGCAAATGAGGTCAATGGGTGCATGTGCACTCATTGACATCGGTGTCAATGAGTGCACCTCCACGAAAAAAAAAAAAAGTTCCGGCAAAAAAAAAAAAAAAAAAATGTATTCATGCGCGGTGATGCGGTTTGGCCGTGGTTTTGGCGGTAATTCGGTCTCGGGAAAAAGCTTCCGCGGAGAAAAAGTAGTCCCTAGATAAAATGGTCCGATTGGGTCGAGTGAGGTATCAAAGTGAAGCTTATGTGAAGGGGCATCTAATGGGCTGGGTGTGGGGTTGAACTATCGGCCTTCTGCGCATGCGCGGTGGTCCAAGGGTATGGAAATAGCCGTGTTGGGAGCTAGCGAAGCCAATAATGGTGCAATGGGGTCGTATGAGGTGTCAAAGTGAAGCTTATGTGAAGGGGCATCTAATGGGCTGGGTGTGGGGTTGAACTATCGGCATTCTGCGCATGCGCGGTGGCAGAAAAACAGGCATTTTGGGTGCTATGTAGGGGTGTGTTTGGGTTAGAGATGGGCTAATCACGGTTCGAATGGGTCGTGTGAGGTGTCAAAGTGAAGCTTGTGTGGGGTAGAGTCAGAAGGTGTGTTTTTGAATGCAAGTCGCGTCAATCTGCGCATGCGCAGTTGGTTGTATTAAGTAAAGTGGCCATTTTGGGGCAGTACTTGAAGGTGTTTGGGGTAGAGATGCACCGCTATGGGTCCGAATGGGTCGTGGAGGGTGTCAAAGTGAAGCTTGTGTGGGGTAGAGTCAGAATGGCGTGTTTTTGAATGCAAGTTGCGTCAATCTGCGCAGGCGCAGTTGGTTGTACTAAGTAAAGTGGTCATTTTCGGGCAGTACATGAAGGTATTTGGGATCGAGATGGGCTATTCACGGTTCGAATGCGTCCTGGAAGGTGTCATCTTGTAGTTCTCGGGGTGTACAATCCGATTTGAGGGATGTTCGCGTCATCTGTGACGTCATCGGTGACGTCATCGGTACGAGTAGTAGCGAAAGTGGACATTTTCTGGCAGTACATGAAGGTATTTGGGATCGAGATGGACTATTCACGGTTCGAATGCGTCCTGGAAGGTGTCATCTTGTAGTTCTCGGGGTGTACATTCCGATTTGAGGAATGTCCACGTCATCTGTGACGTCATCGGTGACGTCATCGGTACCGCGTCATCTGTGACGTCATCGGTAGTAGCGAAAGTGGACATTTTCGGGCAGTACATGAAGGTATTTGGGGTCGAGATGGGCTATTCACGGTTCGAATGCGTCCTGGTAGGTGTCATCTTGTAGTTTTCGGGGTGTACATTCCGATTTGAGGGATGCCCGCGTCATCTGTGACGTCATTGATGACGTCATCGGTACGAGTAGTAGCGAAAGTGGACATTTTGTGGGTGCGTGAGGGTGAGTTTGGTGTAGAGATGCACCATCCTTAGTCCGAATGCGTCGTGTGAGGTGTCATTTTGTAGCTCTCGAGGTGTACATTCCGAATTGAGGCATGTCCCAAGCATCTGTGACGTCATCGATGACGTCATCAGTAGGAGTATTAGCGAAAGTGAGCCTTTTGGGGCAGTGCAGGAAGGTATTTGGTGTAGAGATGGACCATCCGCGTTGTGAATGCGTCGTGTGGGGTGTCATGTTGTAGCTCTCGGAGTATAGACCCTGATTTCAGGGATATTTATAGCATCTGTGACGTCATCGGTGACGTCATTAGTACAAGTTGTAGCGAAAGTGGGCATTTTTAGCAGTGAAGGATGTTATTTGGTGTAGAGATGGACCATCCGCGGTCCAAATGGATCGTGTGAGGTGTCATCTTGTAGCAACGCCCACCAACACCATTCTTAATGCTTCAACACCCTGGTGAAATAGCTCAGAAGCTCTGATATTCCATGGAATTGTCACTAATTCTTCGAAATGCAGTGATGCCCGTCAACGCCCGTCGTTACACCTTAACACTCTAACATAACGCCATGATATAGGCCAGAGAGAGAACAACAACAGCAACAACAACAAGGATGACACATGAGAGAACAACAACAACAACAAGAAGTTTTTTTCATATAGTTTATTCTCCCCAATGTTACATCATACCCCCGCTGGGGGAGCCGCGTTGGGTATATTTACAATTCAAGAAGATTCTTATCCAATCAGAGGCCACCATTTGCATGTTTCATATTCGTTCCTGTCCGTTAGATGTATTCTTGTCCAATCAGAAGTCTCTATTTCAGAAAGTGCCATCTGGACCGTTTATTCTAATCATCGTCGGGCAGGCCAGGATACCGTTGAGGCAACATATCCTCAGATAGTTGTTTGCGCATTCTGAGTATCTATCAGTGCGTGGGTGAATACTTTCATCCGATGTGAGGTGTGAGGTGTCAAAGTGAAGCTTGTGTGGGGTAGAGTCAGAATGGTGTGTTTCTGAATGCAAGTCGCGTCAATCTGCGCATGCGCAGTTGGATGTATTAAGTAAAGTGGCCATTTTGGGGCAGTACATGAAGGTGTTTGGGGTAGAGATGGACCGCTATGGGTCCGAATGGGTCGTGGAGGGTGTCAAAGTGAAGCTTGTGTGGGGTAGAGTCAGAATGGCGTGTTTTGAATGCAAGTCGCGTCAATCTGCGCAGGCGCAGTTGGTTGTAGTAAGTAAAGTGGCCATTTTCGGGCAGTACATGAAGGTATTTGGGATCGAAATGGGCTATTCACGGTTCGAATGCGTCCTGGAAGGTGTCATCTTGTAGTTCTCGGGGTGTACAATCCGATTTGAGGGATGTTCGCGTCATCTGTGACGTCATCGGTACGAGTAGTAGCGAAAGTGGACATTTTCGGGCAGTACATGAAGGTATTTGGATCGAGATGGGCTATTCACGGTTCGAATGCGTCCTGGAAGGTGTCATCTTGTAGTTCTCGGGGTGTACATTCCGATTTGAGGATGTTCGCGTCATCTGTGACGTCATCGGTGACGTCATCGGTACGAGTAGTAGCGAAAGTGGACATTTTCGGGCAGTACATGAAGGTATTT
>JAVTVY010045565.1:0-21177 GCA_036873755.1 Hanleya hanleyi
AGAGAAGATGATATGTCTGTGACCATGATGACAGTCTGGCATGGTTCAAGTATTTTGAAGGTTTTAGTGTTCACTTTTGGGTACTGGACTGTCTCACATTTTCTAAGGCGAATGGGGATTCAAAGATTGTCTGAAGAGATGACAATAATCTAAGTTGTACAGATAACAGAGTTAGTTGGATACTTAGGCCATCCACAATAATATTTTTGATTCCAGTAACCAACTTTAGAAAATTTGGGTAGGTAGGTAGGCAGGAATTTTAAATTTTTTATTTATTTTATGTGGATTTTTGACCTTTTTGTATAGTATTTCATGGAGTACTGCTGGAAAACATAGAAATAAAAAGAATTGTCTACCCAAACTTTTTTTTTTTTGATTGCAAAATATATGGATAGGTAGGGTTACTGGAAACAGATATATTATTGTGGATGGCCCTACATGTATACTGTCACAGCTAAATGTGAAACTCATAGGCATTCCTATGTTGGAGAAGTCAGTTATTGTTTAACCGTTGATGGACCAGACCATGCTGGCACCATTTCAGCCTGCCGCAATGACAATTTGCATACATCTGACAAGTCAGATTGGTATATAATATTTTGCCATCGAATAGCCCTTTTTGCCAGTTTAGCAATCATCATGCACAAGCATACAAAGAAGGGGGCAACACAGACCAAATGACTAAGCTTCACCGGGCATGTATAAGCTGCAGCTGCCCTCTTATGAAAAGCATCGTAGAAAATTAGCAAATGTGCCAATTATTTTAGAACAGCTGGAAAGAAATATAAAATATTTGGTGTGAAGGGATAGGTTTGAGATATGACAATTTGTATCTGTTTTTTATAATCAACATTTTTGCTCATTTTCCATTTTTTCCATGAGAAACCAAGACTAAAATTAATTTTTTTTATTGGACATGAACATGCAACTGCTCTGTGCTCCTGCGTGTTATCTCATAATTGCATCATAGCTTTGTAAGATAGTGGCCTTTGATTGGTCATATTGATGATCACGATGTTCGAGAGGCGTGATGTATATTCATGAATAATGTACCAAATAAAGACTCGGTGCAGTAAATCAGCCAGAGGCATATTGTGAATACGTGCCTCTGGAGGAGCGAGAATACACCAGTGCATAAAGATTGGGAAACTGGCAAATGGGCTATTTAGATTATGATATATGTAATGGAAATAGGAATCTTCACAATTCACATATCTGGTGAGCTTTAACACCTCCTGAGGTACAACTTCATAAATCTCCCCATCTTCCCAATAAATTGAAGACAAACTTCTCCATAACTCGTGTTCCCATCAGTCTTTGATAGTAGATGGGCAAGTCTTGTTGTGGAGCACAATCATGGTATACACTGGTAAAGAATTTACACAATCATTATAGAGAAATTGGTACCATTTATCATGTTTATCACCCCTACATCTGACCGCCACCAGCCGATGAAACGGTGGTCAGCCGGTGGGGCTATTTTCGCAATACAGGTGAGGTGGTGTTAGCTATTTGGATTTCTTTCACGTCTTGTGAGGTTATGGACAATATTAATGGATATTCATTGGCCATTTGACCATTCATAACAGTCGTCATTTTATTCGTTTGGTTACGTAGCAGAACGCATTTTACTTAAAGATATCATACGAACACGGAGAGCGATGCTGTTTTCGAGCGAAGTTTCGTTTTAAAGTTGTTCGTATCGCTAATATTAACTGACAGTAATCGGTACAGATTATCATGCGTAATTATTCCTTATTCAATGCTCTTTGTATGTCACCCAAACTTCAATGAATTTAATTCGCGTAAGAACTGATATTATTGGAAAAAGTCACACCATATGCATCTATTCAGGCTATGGTGAACAGCATCAAGAAAAGTGCGTAGCATGCTCGTGCTGTTCACCGTAGCCTGAATCTTCTCCCATAACTCACACGGTGTGACTTTTTAATTAATATCAATGCTTACGCCAATTAAATCCATCAAAGTTTGGGCGACATACAAAGAGCATTGAAGAGGGAATAATTACGCATGATAATATGTATCGATAAGTGTCAGTAATTAGCGATAAGAACAGTTTGAAAACGAAACTCCGCTAGAAAACAGCATCGCTCTGCGTGTTCATACGATATCTTTAAGTACAAGGAATTCTGATATGTAACCGAACGATTGAAATGACTGTTATTTTCCATGAATGAATATCCATTGATATTGCTCATAACCTCAGAAGAAATGTGAAAGAGATTCAAATTTCCAACACCAACTCACCTGTGTTGCGAAAATAGTCTCACCGGGTGACCACCATTTCACCGGCTGGCGACAAACGGATGTAGAGGGTGTTTATGGAAGATTGAATATAGATGTGTCATCCTGAAAACCATTTTACATCCATTGTATTGATCATGTGTGTAAACAATTTCTTTCAATATTTGAAATACCAGAAGATGTATTTCCTTATCCATCCTGTCTATATATCAGTGCCATAGTCTACCCAGATGGATAAACAGAGATATCTGTACAGCAGTTATTGTCCCCCGCTACTTAGTGGGGGGGGGGGGGGACTTAGAAACACCGGTGTCCGTAATTCCGTAAGATTTTCTTGTCCGGACAATAACTCGTGAACGATTTAACCGATCAACTTCAAACTTGGGGTGTGCCTTGACATTGGCGAGAGGACGGTTGGGATTGTTTTTCAGCAATGTGCATAATCCAATATGGCCGCCTTCAGCCATTTTGGATTATAACCAGTTGGATCTTAGATTTTCTTGTCCGGACAATAACTCGTGAACGATTTAACCGATCAACTTTAAACTTGGGGTGTGCCTTGACATTGGTGAGAGGACGGTTGGGATTGTTTTTCAGCAATGTGCGTAATTTAATAATGGTCCCGTCGGCCATATTGGATTATAAGCAGTTAGATCTTAGATTTTCTTGTCCGGACAATAACTCGTGAACGATTTAACCGATCAACTTTAAACTTGGGGTGTGCCTTGACATTGGTGCGAGGACGGTTGGGATTGTTTTTCAGCAATGTGCATAATCTTATATGGCCGCCGTCAGCCATATTGGATTATAAGCAGTTGGATCTTTTCTGGACAATAACTCGAGAACGATTCGACCGATCTACTTCATACCTGGGGAGTGCCTTGACATTGTTGAGAGGAGGATTAGGATTGTTTTTCAAGGACGTGCTTAATCCAATATGGCCACCATCAGCCATACTGGATTTCATTGGATTTTAAGCAGTTTGATCTTGTCTGGACAATAACTGGAGTATGATTCAACTGATCTACTTCAAACTTGGGGAGTGCCTTGACATCGGTGAGAGGACGTTGGGATTGTTTTTCAGCAATGTGCATAATCCAATATGGCCGTCGTCAGCCATATTGGATTATAAGTAGTTGGATCTTGTCTGGACAATAACTCGAGAACGATTCGACCGATCTACTTCATACCTGGGGAGTGCCTTGACATTGTTGAGAGGAGGATTAGGATTGTTTTTCAAGGACGTGCTTAATCCAATATGGCCACCATCAGCCATACTGGATTTCATTGGATTTTAAGCAGTTTGATCTTGTCCGGACAATAGCTGGAGTACGATTCAACTGATCTACTGGGGAGTCCCTTGACCTTGGTGAGATCCCGGTTAGGATTGTGTTTCATGAACGAGCATAATCCAATTTGGCTGCCATCTACCAGTGATATTGGATTATATTGCATTTTAAGCAGTTGCATCTTGCCTGGACAACAACTCCAGAATAATTCAACTGATCGACTTCAAACTTGCAGTTTGGCTTGACATCGGTGATAGGACAGTTGTCATTGCTTTTCAGTTACCTGTGTAATCCAAGATGGCCACCATCAGTCATCTTAGATTTTCAGCATTTAGATATTGTCTGGACAATAACTCTAGAACGATTCAACCAATCTACTTCAAACTTGGGAAGTGCATGGACATTGGTGAGAGGACAGTTGGTATTATGTTTTATGGATGTGGATAATCCAATATGGGTGCCATCCGCTGTATTAGATTATGTTAAGCTCATCAGCGATATCTCCATTTTCAAATCATACTCTTCATCAATGATATGAGATATCGACCAAAAAAAATTGACCATAAAGGTCCATGGCCCCCGCAGCAGCAGCGCCAGTTATGGTGGATGTAATCCACCATTACATCCACCATAACTGGTGCTGCTAGCGGGGGGCATGGACCTCTATGGTCAATTTTTATAATGATTCTGATATTTTTTATCAGCAAGTTCTAACCTGGAAAAAAAATCTCAATTTGTTTTTGTTCAATCTACATAATAAAGTGGTTACTCAGAGCTTCCTAAGTTGCCAGTCTGACTTATTTCAAATCCATTATCCGACTGTCATCTTCATGAATGTCCTTCTCTTGATTTCTCATTACCGCCATATCTCAAGCATGAATATGCCTAGGAATACCAAACTTACATCACACATGCAGATGGCCACAGAGCAAAAGCCCATTGAAATCCGTGAGATCAACCTATTTTTCTGGGTCACTGGGTCAAATTGTCCATTCATCTAAGATTGCTTGTTAACACCATATTTCAAGTATGATAACATCTACTGAACTTACTACAGGCAAAATTGTTCTTGGGTAATTGACTTGTATGTATGTCCATTCATCTGTTTTCTTTTTACCATCACATCTCAAACGAGTGTCTAGGTACATCAAACTTGCATCACGCATACATTTCACGAAATGGAAGCATATCGAAAATAAGTGAGAGTGACCCAGTTTTCTGAGTCGGACTGTGTCAATTTATCACCAAACTTGCATAACACATCCATGTAATCATAGAGCAGAAGTCTATCAAAAAGTGAGATTGACCTATTTATCGGGGGTCACTGGATCAAAGTTGTTCATGTTGTCACCTATTGGTTTTGGGTGACCGAGTGGTCTAAGGCACTTTGCTGGTGACCGCTAGCCTCAAACCTCCGAACAGGTTCGAGCCCAGCTGGTCCGTGTGTGGAAGTTTGTCAGTTACTTGCTGACGAGCTGTGGTTCTCTCCCATGTATTCCATCTTCCTCCACCAAACAAACTGGCTGTCACCATATGCGTGAAACAACCTTGGGTGTGACATAAAGCCAGATCATTCCCCCGCCATTGGTTTTTAACTGCTACAACTCCAGAATGATTATGCCTAGGCATGCGGGGTTTCTACGTGCTTTGCACGGTTCATGTTAATCATTTCCAGATATTGGGGTCACAGTGACCTCTGTTTGATCTCAAAATTCTGATACATCACACATCGTCTTCCCCTAAACTTGCAATTTTTAAAGATTTCCTTTTTGTGGCTCAGTTACCTGGATCCAATTTAATATGCGACATAGTGAGTCTCTCTCTACACACAAAATTGCACTTAATAACTTTTCTGTGTTGCAGTGTATGGTGGGATTCTTCATGGGACAAGGACAGTTTTGACTTTAGTATATTCAAACAGAATACACCCAATAAGAGACTTACCACAAATACCTATTACACGATCTTCAAACAATTGCCACTATATCATCTTCCCTGGTGGACAACGGATTGTAATAAAAAGTCTTGCCAGTCCAGTTTTTCAAGTAACACAATTTTTATTTCTAAAACAATTAACAAGAGCTTTGTAAACAAGAAGCATCAACTATGAACAAATCCCTATATTGAGGGAGCTGGTTGTCAATATACATCACAACAAATCCTAGAACCTTTGGTACGAACACAAGTTGAAAATAGTAAGAACATTAATAGTATTGCTAACTTTAAAGAAGCATTTCATGTTGTGTGACAGAACACCAAAATTTATAAAACTAGATTTGCTCTGCGTCCCAACAACACGGATTCAGGTAGGCCTACAATTGTTCCACAAAGGACAACAATATTAAAATCTTGCATACTGTGTCTGCTTTCGTCTCTAAAAAATTCTTATGACAATTTATAAGTGGACGCTTCAGAGCATCCATGTCGATATTCCCAGAAAAAAACACTAAATTATAACTGAACAGTACTGTGCCATATATCAAGTGAACGATGCAAGATATTGGAAAGCCATAACTATAAAAACAAAATGGATATTAAAATATAAAATAAAACTTAGAAAAACAAAAAAAATATACTTACAACAAAGACATGAAAAAAATGAAATTGATCACAGAAATTGAAAATACTGATTAAATTGACAATGCATATTAAGAAAACAGTATTTTAACAGATGAAGAATATAACAAATAATCCCTTCATGCAAAAGGAAAGTTCTGAAAAAAAAACAAAACTACAACCATTTTCTTTGGCTGGGATAGCTATATCGGTTGTTCAGTTGGAATATTTGTTATTAAGGAAGGTTCACTAGTTCTCAACATACATCACCAAAGTCCTTCAATATTCTTGCATTTGGAAAAGTTCTCAAATACTAAGGATAGACCTGGTAGGTATAATACACTATTTAACAGCTGTAAGTTCAGGGTAACCATGGTAACTCAGTGACTGTCCCAGACACTGGTACGTCTATACAAACACAATACTGGAGATTCAACAATAACAATATGCCATAATTATGCTGGAATACACAACATTTATACAAGCAGACCTACATTTAAAAGTAATGATTTAAATTATTTTAGAAAAAGAATCGCATATTAACTTGATCAAGGGAGAATACCCATACTGAAAGAAAACAACAACCAGCCCAACCTCAGTTCGGTTGGGATGTATTTTCCTTCTCTCGAGTAGAAATTTTCATCCCATGATCAAGTTATATGGGATCCTCTTAACCCCATTGTTCTGGATGAAACAATGCAACAACTTGAACAAGATTAGCCCATATCATTATCTATCTAGACGGACTGGTCTACCTCCACTGTTAATATAGAGCTAGGATGGGACCGACTTCTCATAAGTCAATGATAGCCAGGAGGATATTCATCTTTTAAAACTTGATTACATTTGGCCGAGTCTGAATGCTTGGATTCACAATGAATAGCTCAGTTACTAGACAGCATTAACGAAAAACCGGCAGGAATCCACAGCATTGAAGAAATGAAGTGCACAAGTGAACTCCACAGATGGTCATCATGCCTTTTCCCATTTGCTTGTGCTATTCTCACCGAAGGCCACGCCAAATTTGTTTCACAGGCGAGATTTTAGTTTTTTTCAACATTGAAGGCTTTCAGTAAAAATAAACCTGGACATTTGAAGTTCGCCCCTTTCTTTCTGCAGGTAGATCAGTTTCTGCTTGTCTGGCCCTGTCCTTAATGTCAAAATATTATTGCGTAGAACCTTGAAAAAAAAGCAAACTAAATATCCCACCTTGAAACAAAAAATAAAATTGGTGTGGCCTAACATCAGTTTGAGAAGAGCAGTCCAGTGATTACTTATTTGCTCTTATACTTGTTTGTTTCCCCAACAGAATTTCAGCAATGGAGTGAAGGCGAGGAGTAGGTTGGGTAGACAATGTTGGGTAGAGCTGGGTTCATACAAATGTGATTTGCTGATTTGTTCTAAAAACAGGAGTAGTGTGACTAACATCACAGGACCTACGAAGTAGGGTGAGGAAGATGACTTGGGGGTCCAAGCGTAATGTTATAGGTCACCTAAGTAGGTCAAATTTTCATCAAAAGTAAGTCAGCTCAGAACTTGCTGGTAACAATTCCCTAATGCACCTTCATGCCAAAAATCAAGGTTCTAATGTCAACGGTTCTCCTTATTTTGCAGACGAAAGGATTCGGATGGACTGACTGACTCACTCATTTAATATACCGGACAATTTGCAAATGAGAGCCTACTTCGTAGGAACTTCCAATATCTGAAAGCGTCGAGGTGGCAGCATTATTCAAACTATTCATTTGCACAAATTGTGGCGCAGTCAAGAAACACAGTGACATTCTCTGTGTACATTATGAACATCATGGTTTCGTAACATAATGTGATATCACAATCACAAGGACGCATAGTGTGACGTCACTCCAGTGCTTCTTGGAAACAACAGGTGAAATTCATAAATAAAACACCTTGCGTTCAAACTAAAACAGTTTGGAATCCCGATTTTTATTCTAAATTTGAATCTATACTGAATTTGGAACAATATACACCAAGTATAAAGAAAATGACATGGATTTTAGGCATTCATGTAGCAATTCATGTAAAAATTAGTACCGGAATACATTCAAAAATTAATGAAACAGCCTAATCATTTCAAAATATTTTTAAATAGTGTGGGACCTCCCAAATTTTATTCGATAGTTAGAATCTATATTAAATTGAGAACATTTGAACTGAATATGAAGTCTATATAATACTGTACAAGGATGATGTTGACTAAAAAGATAATAACAAGGCAGTAAAGAATCTGAACTGTCTAATACATTAGCATTAAAACACAAACAAATCTAGTAATGGGCAAGGCTTAAAATACAATGTAAAACTTGACAATTACAGACAAGAGATTTTACTCTGATATTTATAACTGGAACCTAAAATGTAGATGAAACATATTTGAAATTTAAATACATCTACAAAGTAGACTTAAAGAATGCTGAAGGATGTTAAGACAAGTGCTGAAATATGCATACATGTATGTAATATTTGGAGCAAATATTGTGCATCTCATCTTTAAGTACATATAGCTCAGAACAATCACTCTTAATAATATGACCACATGAGGAAGAGAATATAAATTCACCTTTCATAGACGACAAAAGTCTACTTTTATGGTGAGCAATATCGTGGAATGTTGACTGGTACCAAAAAAATTACTTTCACATGTATCTATTATCATGATTATTGTCTCTGCATTTATGGTCATTTTGGTAATTTGTCAGCTTTGCAAATGAGGACACAGAACAACACAAATTTGAAAGAATTAAAAACTTGAAGACTAGCAATAACTCCTAAACTTAAAAAAAAACAACTCAGTACTTATCACTGCTGTACTGTATGCGTCCACCTCAAATATCACGAATATAGAGAATTATTTCTGATAAACATTTCTGCATTACATTCATTAACATCAAATACATGTGAATATCCTGCAGCTACTCTCAACTCAAGCTAGTTTCTCCTTCAAACTGTTGACAGCAAAGCAAACGTAAGTACTAAATTCTGGTATAAATCTAATATACTGGAAAATAACATGTTTTTCTCTTTGTTAGACAAAGGGCTCAAGTGTCAACATTACTTGTATTCCTGTTATGTACATTAGGATAGACAATGTGTATGGGTAGAGGTAACACTTTATATGTATATAATAATATGTATAGTACTGTTGGTACTAATGTGACTAGAGTTCATCAAATGTAGCATTAAGAAAGCCACTCACAAGCTTAAGTTGCATTAAAAATCAGATACTGTAATTTGGCAACTTTTTCTCAATACACATCTCAAGAATTTAGAAGACATTCTACAACTTTCATCCCTCAAGTTTGCCATTTTAATGGAAACTATACACTGGAAAAATCTACCTAAATGAAGCAAGCTGTTGGCGGATATATTAATTAGTGGACAGGTCAAACAGTCTTAGCTGCTGGCTGAAGTAATGGTCATGGTTGAAGAGTGCAACGTCAGTCGATCATATTCACACTGACCCATCACCACACAGGTCAGCAACTTACTTCTTGCTGCTTTTGTTATCTATTGCTATAACGCCACCCTTATTTGGCTGAAAATATATACAAATGATGATAAACTGTTAATACATGTAATAACTGTCACAATCACTGATCAGGCTATGTATTTTACAAAATTAATGGATTAGCCATTGTCTTGTTATGCATTTAGCTTCCTATAAACCAAGTCCTATCCCTCTTGCCAAGTTAATTCATCTGTAAAAGCCATTATTCATGGGTGAGATTTGAGAAATACCACAATTGGGGCAGGAATTACCTTTACTTCACAGGTTAGAAGATGCAGAGGACGCAATTCATATTTCATACAGCTCCAGTCTCGATAAGCATGAGAAATTGATTATATTTTAGTCCAACACAAAATATTTCACAAGATCGGTCATTTGAATTTAACTAAATCATCTGTTTTTGTGACAGTGCATAAGGATCTGTCAGCCTGCAGAGGTGATCTCCATTGACGAACAGAATCTGACCAATCATAGCTCCAGTTCTTTGAATTTCTTAAAGTTCTTAAACTTTGAATCCATGTGATACGATTGTCGCAGATTAAATCAGACTTATAACCTGTCCCAAAACTAACATTAAATCAAGAGAAGTCGGTTTTGATCATGGGACAACAGTACCATCTTTTTGCTTTACTTGTGGGTTAATAGATGTGAACTTTTATAAAGACTTTCGGTTATATATACCAAACTTCTCCAGCACTGACCACAGGAAAATGCCCAATTATGAACATATGTGTAACTTACCGGGAGAATTTTGAAGGAGCAGGTCAAATCTTCAGACACCATCATCACTGCTGCAGCATTGTCAAACTCCCCACAGTAGTTAGGGGCACTAAACAGGGTCACCAACTGAAATAAGTCACTAAACTTTCAACTATCGGAACATTGAATAAATAACGCCAAATATCAGGGAAAAAATTATTATCATTTTTGGAATATTCATCAAAATCCACTATCAATTCACAACAGCGGAATAACTACATGTGGTATGCTCACTGAGGTAGACTAGTAATCGTCACTTCCATATTTCTGAAGCAGGATAATGCACTTCTTGTGAATGCAATTTCAGATCTTCTATCTCAAATTTTGCAACATGCATCTTCTTTAGAAGGACTGTCATGAAACAGCTTTTTTGTGGACGAAGGACTAAGTACTCATAGGATGTGAGGCGATTCAAGTTCTTTCTTGTAAGTAAAAAACTCTGATACCTTTCTCTTCTGGAAAAACTGGTACCCATCTTCCACCACCTGAGAAAATGAGTGATAAAAGCATTAATTCCATTCTGTAGTGATCTGGTAATATATTTAAGGTAGACTTGTTGTCCGTTACGATAAGGATGTGTAAATTTGACTTCTAACACTTTTCCGCAATATAATCCAAACAAACCATTATTTTTATAGATCTAGTTCATTTCATAGAACCCAAAATTACAGTTAAGATTGTTCTCCACTGAAAAGAAACGGGCAAATTTCAATAGTAAAACAGTTTAGTCGAGATGGTGACCCTTATGGTTTGATGGAGTTTAATGGAGACAGTGACCCTAATGGTTTGATGGAGACAGTGACTCAAATGGTTTCATGGAGATACAGGCCTCTTGTTTTGTGGGACAACAGGCGAGTGACAATCACTCGCCTTATTTATTCTCAGGAGTGTGGTTAGCACACCTAAAATCACACCCCTTAAACGAGTCTAGGCGAGTGATGGGTTATCTCCCTTGATAAGCAATAAATGTGTGTAAAGTGGCAAGTACAAACTATTACTCGGAATGAACAAGCATTCCCTGTCTGTACTTTATTAAGAACAATAAACGTGAACCGTATTGTCACTTTAGGATACTTCATAGCCTATGTCTGAAAAGTTTCACGCCTTGAATGTCGACAGCTGCACAGAATTGCCCTGCATGCCAGACTGTCCAGCAGAGTTGAACGGTTGAAAATGGGCTAAAAAAATGGTGACTGTCTGGTCGTTGGAACTGATAAATTGGAATAATGGATGGTATTTGATGCACGATACATCAATTTGAGACCCTGAGGGCTGTTCCAGAAAAAAGTACATGGGGGGGACAGAAGGTACTTTATATATTTACGTGTGGGTCGTGGGGTAAAAGAGTTACATAATTACATGGGTGGTTGCCTGATGGATAAAGTGAGTTATGTGTGGTGATTGGTTACATATTATATTCAATAATATGGGTGGTGGGGGTAAACTTATATTTGATTACATAGGTGGTGGGGGCAAAAAAAAAGTGCCTTCTGCCCCCCATGTACTTTTTTCTGGAACAGCCCTGAACATACTTTCAAAACATATTTGGCATTTTACAGCTTTAGAAATGTTTAGGATTCGCAATTCGGCAAAAATAGTGTAACGTAAAACTCACATAATGAATTTTATCACGTTCACAATACTGCCGATGGATGGTCTGTTTTGCTTCATCTTCACTAAATAACTCGTCTAAATTCTTATAGATGTCACGGTATGTATTCCTGGTTTACTCGTAACATAACAAATATTGAATATTTATTAAACACTCCCAATAAATCGGTAAATATCCTTTTGTTTACGCGACATTTGGCTTCCCTCAGCGAAACCAAGCGCCATACTGACTCCGTCGAATTCGGCCACGGCGCATGCATAATTCAATAATATTTTATGTTAATGAGCAGTTGGAGCAGTTTGACCAATCAGGAAGTCGGGTTACGTCAGGTGATCAGCATTTTCGCGGATTTATTGGGGTTGAATGGAAAGCATTCGAACACATGATCATTTTCATCCAATAAAATCGACGCATTTTTACTACGTGACAAATAAGGTTATGGAAATGAAAGCAGAGTTGTTGCCCTTCAATTTGACATCTTTAACGTGGCGAGTAGCTTGTAAACAAGGTGCATTTTTACGCGTTTCAACAAAATTTTCTGAATAAATAATGCTCTGTTTTACATTTGTAGACGATCTTCACATAACTAAGCGTCTTTTTTAGTAATAAACACCGAACTCACGTGAAATAATTAATGAAATAATACGTTTTAGTTGGAGTAAGCCGTGTCTGGTTTGATTTTTCCAAATGTCCGATGGTTTCAGGGAAGTCGACAACTTGACAGTCGAGCAACGTGTATACCGGAGTTGACTGGACAAGGGTTCACACGTAAGTTGGTAACGAATTTAGCTGTGTTTACTGTTTTTTAACGACCGCGAAATGCCAGGTGCGCTATAGTCGCGCACCTAGTTCCAAGTTCAGTAGCGCGAAGGCGCGATCGCGCGCCTCAAAACGAGAGGCCTGGAGGTAAGTGACCCTAATGGTTGAAGGAGACAGTGACTCGACTGGTTTCATGGAGACAAGTGACCCTAATCAGGGGTTGAAATGTTTGCTCACTGCCAAGGAGCCATTGGCCCCCAAGGTGAAAATTTCTGGGAGCCAAAATATTTTTTTAGGGGCCACTTTTTTACCTCCGTCGATCAGACGGAGGTCTAGGAGCGCAACGTGAAATCTCCCGCCAAATAATTGTCATATGGGGAACCCACGACTCGTGTGATTTCCAATAGGGATTGCAATGGTTCCCGACGAAATTTTGAAAAGTTTCTGGACACAAATGAATACTTACGTCACAAAAGGTGTGCATCCTTTGCAGCGCTTCCACCGGGTCTCTTTATTCGAGGGTACTAAATTCGCGCGTGTACATGTACTTATAGCTTCGCGCTGGTACAGATGGCCGGTATGCGCGGTAAAGACAAACCTGCGCTTTCATAAAAAGTAAATTTTCACGAAAGAAAAACTCGCATTCCAGATAGTATAATTGGAAACTTCCTCGAGAATCTCTGAATCGGCAAAAAGATAAAGGACGAGTGTCGACAGCTGCACAGAATTGCCCTGCATGCCAGACTGTCCAGCAGAGTTGAACGGTTGAAAATGGGCTAAAAAAACGGCGACTGTCTGGTCGTTGGAACTGATAAATTGGAATAATGGATGGTATTTGATGCACGATACATCAATTTGAGACCCTGAGGGCTGTTCCAGAAAAAAGTACATGGGGGGGACAGAAGGTACTTTATATATTTACGTGTGGGTCGTGGGGTAAAAGAGTTACATAATTACATGGGTGGTTGCCTGATGGATAAAGTGAGTTATGTGTGGTGATTGGTTACATATTATATTCAATAATATGGGTGGTGGGGGTAAACTTATATTTGATTACATAGGTGGTGGGGGCAAAAAAAAAGTGCCTTCTGCCCCCCCATGTACTTTTTTCTGGAACAGCCCTGAACATACTTTCAAAACATATTTGGCATTTTACAGCTTTAGAAATGTTTAGGATTCGCAATTCGGCAAAAATAGTGTAACGTAAAACTCACATAATGAATTTTATCACGTTCACAATACTGCCGATGGATGGTCTGTTTTGCTTCATCTTCACTAAATAACTCGTCTAAATTCTTATAGATGTCACGGTATGTATTCCTGGTTTACTCGTAACATAACAAATATTGAATATTTATTAAACACTCCCAATAAATCGGTAAATATCCTTTTGTTTACGCGACATTTGGCTTCCCTCAGCGAAACCAAGCGCCATACTGACTCCGTCGAATTCGGCCACGGCGCATGCATAATTCAATAATATTTTATGTTAATGAGCAGTTGGAGCAGTTTGACCAATCAGGAAGTCGGGTTACGTCAGGTGATCAGCATTTTCGCGGATTTATTGGGGTTGAATGGAAAGCATTCGAACACATGATCATTTTCATCCAATAAAATCGACGCATTTTTACTACGTGACAAATAAGGTTATGGAAATGAAAGCAGAGTTGTTGCCCTTCAATTTGACATCTTTAACGTGGCGAGTAGCTTGTAAACAACGTGCATTTTTACGCGTTTCAACAAAATTTTCTGAATAAATAACGCTCTGTTTTACATTTGTAGACGATCTTCACATAACTAAGCGTCTTTTTTAGTAATAAACACCGAACTCACGTGAAATAATTAATGAAATAATACGTTTTAGTTGGAGTAAGCCGTGTCTGGTTTGATTTTTCCTAATGTCCGATGGTTTCAGGGAAGTCGACAACTTGACAGTCGAGCAACGTGTATACCGGAGTTGACTGGACAAGGGTTTAATGGCACACGTAAGTTGGTAACGAATTTAGCTGTGTTTACTGTTTTTTAACGACCGCGAAATGCCAGGTGCGCTATAGTCGCACACCTAGTTCCAAGTTCAGGAGCGCGAAGGCGCGATCGCGCGCCTCAAAACGAGAGGCCTGGAGGTAAGTGACCCTAATGGTTGAAGGAGACAGTGACTCGACTGGTTTCATGGAGACAAGTGACCCTAATCAGGGGTTGAAATGTTTGCTCACTGCCAAGGAGCCATTGGCCCCCAAGGTGAAAATTTCTGGGAGCCAAAATATTTTTTTGGGGGCCACTTTTTTACCTCCGTCGATCAGACGGAGGTCTAGGAGCGCAACGTGAAATCTCCCGCCAAATAATTGTCATATGGGGAACCCACGACTCGTGTGATTTCCAATAGGGATTGCAATGGTTCCCGACGAAATTTTGAAAAGTTTCTGGACACAAATGAATGCTTACGTCACAAAAGGTGTGCATCCTTTGCAGCGCTTCCACCGGGTCTCTTTATTCGAGGGTACTAAATTCGCGCGTGTACATGTACTTATAGCTTCGCGTTGGTACAGATGGCCGGTATGCGAGGTAAAGACAAACCTGCGCTTTCATAAAAAGTAAATTTTCACGAAAGAAAAACTCGCATTCCAGATAGTATAATTGGAAACTTCCTCGAGAATCTCTGAATCGGCAAAAAGATAAAGGACGAGTGTCATTCACCAGGATGCGAGTCGGAAGTGAGAAGTCAAATTCAAAGTCAGAGGTCAAAAACGTAAAACTCCGAAGAACTCTCTCGGCTTTTTCTTTTCTTTTTTTTTAGTTGGTGGGGGGGGGGTGAGGGTTGGGGAGATAGCGACTGAAAAAATATATATTCCCATGCTTCAATCGTTATCTGTGAATCCGATCAACAACCTAGCCGGATAATCTGTCAAAAATTATCCGTCGCCTGGGTAAGGTTGAAGGGTCATTCGGAAGCTCGAACTGTGATACAGGCAAAAACTGTTGTTGTTGTAGTCTGGAAAAATAACTCTGCCTCACGAGGCGCTCTCTCGGCTTTTTCTTTTCCTTTTGTTTGAAGATGGGGTGGTGGGGGGGAGATAGCGACTGGAAATATATATCTTCCCATGATACTTCAATCGTGCGCTCATGAATTCCACGGAAAAGCGGACATTGCTAAACAGCCCTGTTTCGCATAAAATTCACTCCACATTCTGTCGTAGACCCTATATTAGCATGCTGTTTGTTCTATTCGCTTCCTATGATCCCCGGGAACAAGCCAATAATAGAGAAGATGTGTTTTAATAGCGAAATATTTTTCCCGCAATTTTTTAACATGCACTTTACTGAAAACTATACTATTTTGAACATCTGCAGAAAAGATATGCATGTGGCGGGAGCTGTATACCTTAGTAAAAATAAGAGGTCAGAGTTTTAATTTTCTAAGTAGAAGAGATAAATTCACTCTAGGAATATTTTTTTGAAGAAAATGTGTAATTAATAAAGCACTTTTACCGATAAGATTTAAAAAGCGCACTCGTGATTCCATCACGATTTTTTGTCGATTCCGTCACGGACTAGATTTAACCCCTGGGATGATCCAGTCGCGTTTTTCTCACGATGAAAAAAATCTTATCATCCTTGGGTACTGTATGTTAGTAAGAGATGTCATATAAGAATAGTCAGATTGAAACAGAGCAGCAAAAAAATAGAGAAGCAACACTAGTCAAGAGTCCTGTCCGTTTCAGGTGATTCCGTCACGAACATTTCGAAGCTTGATTTACTGAAAATGCTAGATCATCTGTAGATTTTTCATGGATCCGTAAACAGATGTCATACAGAATAGCAAACTAAACTTGAAACTACATGGGTATGACCACGGAACTTCCGAGTACATGACTTTGAATAAAGAAAAAGTCTTCCCAACGGTGATTCCGTCACGGTGGAATTCATGATCTGTGAATCCGATCAACAACCTAGCCGGACAATCTGTCAAAAATTATCCGTCGTCTGGGTAAGGTTGAAGGGTCATCGGAAGCTCGAACTGTGATACAGCCAAAAACTGTTGTTGTTGTAGTCTAGAAAAATAACTGGCATGCACTCTATGGAGAAGGGCCTCGTGAGGCACAAAGTGCAATTTGTTGTTGTTGTTTATCTGCAAATCCGCTCAACTCGATGGGTATCTTTCACTTGTTCTCACAGTTGCCTGGCCTGTGTGATATTGGGTGGTCGAAGTCTACGTATAGTTTTTTTCAATAAATTATGGAAATTAATATAAACATATATACAGATATTTTTTTATAAGTGTATTTCTCTTTCATCTTTGGCTCAATTAAAGTCATTCTCTAAAATGTGAAGCCGAGTTAATACAGTTTTTATCTCGCCTTACGAAGTAAAGGGGAGATATTGTGAGGGGGGAAAGAGGATGTCGTCGTCGGTGTCGGTGTCGGTGTCGGTGTCCCCTGCCTGGAAATGAATGGGTTTTTGGTTTAGCAAGTTAAAAAAAAATCTAGAAAAATTAGAAAAAATATTAAAAAAAATATAAAAATATGAGAGGTGGGTATGCCACCTGGGGGTACTACCCCTGGGGTACTCTAATGTTAAAATCCCTATGAATGAGTTTTGCGTTTAGCAGAAGTGCACATGTACATCTGTACTTGGAAAGTTTCTTGCAGTTGTCAGCTGTCATTGGATGATTATGAAACTTGGTACACATGTTTCTTATGATAAGAGGATGTACCTGTGCTATTTTTGAGAAGAAATATTAATTTTTCTCAAAATTATGGCAAATGAAGAGTTTTCTGTTTAGGTAAATTGTACATGTAGGCCTCTACATGTATACATATACATCTACATGGTAACTTTGCTCCAGTTGTCAGCTGTCATTGGATGATTATGAAACTTAGTACACATGTTTCTTATGATTAGAGGATGTACCTGTGCTATTTTTGACAAGAAATATTAATTTTTCTCCAAATTATGGCAAATGAAGAGTTTTCTGTTTAGGTAAATTGTACATGTAGGCCTCTTCATGTATACATATACATGTACATGATAAGTTTGCTGCAGTTGTCAGCTCTCATTGGATGATTACGAAACTTGGTACAAATGTTTCTTATGATTGGAGGATTTACTTGAGCTATTTTTGAGATGAAATATTAATTTTTCTCCAAATTATGGCAACTGATTGAGTTTTGCGTTTAGCTGAAGTGCACATGTACATCTGTACACCACAGTTTGCTGCAGTTGTTGAATGATTATGAAACTTGGTACACATGTTTCTTATGATTAAAAGATGTACCTGTGATATTTAGGAGATGAAATATTAATTTTTGTTCAAATTTTGGAGGGTTTTGTCTTAATCTGCCAATAATAATGCACATGTATATACAAGTACACGGAAAGTTTTCTGAAGCTGTCAGCTTTCATTGGATGAGTTTGACACTTGCTACCCAAGTTCAATGTGATTCAAAGATGTGCATGTGCTATTTAAGAAATATGACATTAAATATGAAATTTTTTCCTAATTATTGCAGTTTAGACTTTGTATCTTTCCATTGATAAGGTTTTTGTTGGGCAAAAATTTACAGGTAGATCTGTACATGGAAAGTTTGTTGAACCTTTCGTGGGATGATTATAAAACTTGGTGGACATGTTTCATGTTTTCCTAGGTCACAGCTCTCCCGCAGTAATTCCACACGGGACTGACCTATCCAGCAGTAATTCCAAATGGCATTAGCCTATCCAGCAGTATTGCCATACGGGACTGACCTATCCAGCTGTAATCCCAAACGGAAATCAACTATCCAGTAGTAATCCCAGACCGAACTGGTCTATCCAGCAGTAATCCAATTTGGGACTGGCCTATTCAGCAGTAATCTCACACAGGACTGACCTATCCAGCAGTAATCCCAATGGCACTGGCCTATCCAGCAGTAATGCCACACGGGACTGACATATCCAGCAGTAATCCCAGACTGGACTGGCCTATCCTGAAGTAATCCAACATGGGACTGGCCTATCCAGCAGTAATTCCACACAGGACTGGCTTATGCAGCAGTAATCTCTCATGGGACTGACCTATCCAGATGTAATATGACACTGGATTGCAATTTTCAGCAGTAATCCCACACAGGTTTAGCCTATCCAGCAGTAATCCCACACGGGACTGGCCTCCTCAGCCATAATCCCACACAGGATTGCCGTATGCAGCAGTAATCCCACACGGGACTGCCTATCCAGCATTAATCCCATACGAGACTCATCTATCCAGCAGTAATCCCAGACAGGACTGGCCTATCCAGCAGTAATCCCACTTGGGACTGGACTATCCAGCAGTAATCCCACAGGTGACTATCTATCAGTAATAACATGGGACTGGTCCATCCAGTGGTAATCCTACACAGGACTGGCCTATCCAGCAGTAATATCCAGCAGTAATCTCACATGGGACTGAATCTGACAGTAATCCGACAGCACTGACCTATCCATCCTACATGGGATTAACTTTTGCCAGTAATCCTTCATGGGACTGATGTTATATTCATATCAAGTATGGTGCGGCTTGTGTTCAATGAGGCTTGGAATGTTTATGCAATTAATTTTCTTCTCACTGTGTTACACAATAAATATTTGCTGCGTGGAATCCAGTCATTTGTTCCATAGGGGCAATATTCTCATCAGCCATCACCATTCAATGTGAATGTGATACATGTACAAGTCCATGGTCATAGATACAGTAAGGTGAAGGCGAAGGTGACCTGTAACACCAGTATACAAAATTATACCGAGCGCATTGAATCCTCATCATATGATGTTGAGACAGATCAGAACGAAGTGTCAGTAAAATCAGGTGTGTTTTGAAAAGCATTCTCTCATCAATGATGATGCTATACTGTACACATACAAAATATGAAGTGTTGCTGTGTTGGGCCTATAGCACAAAATCACAAGCAAGTTGGTACAATTAGGCACACAGGGTCTCATTTCTGTCGCTAACGTGTTGATTTCGGTGAGGGGATCCTCTCATGGGGAGGTGTGGGTGGGATGGGGCCTAATGTCTCAAGCACTTTTCCAGGTTTTCCACCAATATACTCTATTCCATACCCCAATATTTCAAGCACGTCAAATCAAACAAAAATTATTTGCTGGGAATGTGACTTTCACATCCCTGTCTGGACATGCTAGTGAGGAACCCTCAATCCCAGATTAATTACCATTGATGAAGCTAACGTCCAACAAATGCAAAATTGAGCTTGGCATCCGGCCGTATGTTATTCAGTGATGTATTACGCTACGGACCCTGTTGCCTCGACGGAGGTCTTTGCGCTCATCCAGCGCTTGTTCTTATAGTCACGAGGCAATTTTCACCAGCAGATAGCATTAAGATTAGTACGGATGTATCCAAAACAAATAGCGATACCTTAATCCACTTCTATGAGAGACAACTGTATATATTATTCTACAACACTTTTGTCTATAACAACTTGCTAACTGTGCATTTATTGAGGGTTTTAGCACAGTTGTGTGAAATGTACATGTACCAAGTGCGTGTGTCCATTCCAATTCGCAAGTCGTGAGAGAAAAGGGACGTCTGCTATCATACAAGCCACAATCGAATAAGACAAACAAATATATTACAAGATGGAATTTCTTTCTCGAGTTTAACTATTGTGTCCATCGTGAAATTGATTAACAAAGCAACACAAATAGACCTATATCCACGTTTGTTCCACAAAGCCTGACTCGGCTGACAGAACCACTCCCCATTTGAGAGACCACATACACTCGTCCATGATATTGGCACGATGCCAACCGAGACGGGAGCATCATCCCAATATCAGTGGACCAGTTTTTTCAACAAAAAGGAGAAAGGAGAAAGGGAGAAAGGACGTCAAAGTTTACCATATTTTTTCAACCTTTCATTAAAATCTTTGTTTATAATTAATTTGAATGGTGCAGTAGAATAGAAATAATGTTTTCATAGGCGTGCTCAGTGGTTATTTTACGAACGGTTAGTTTGGGAAAGTTTATCGCCCTCGTGTTCCTATATGTCATAAATTCATTTGGAAAGCTGGAATACTGGAGCGATATATATAGAGCTTTCTATCTTTCTACTTTCATCTTGGCGAGATGAAAACCCCGAAAACGGCAGCGATGTAGAGCTTTCCATCTTTCTACTTTCAATTTTGCGAGATGGAAAAGCTGGAATACGGGACTAATTTAGAGCTTTCCATCTTTCTACTTTCAATTTTGCGAGATGGAAAGCTGAATTGTCAAGCATTACACGGATCAACACTGTCCCATCAACAGATGTCCAATTGTCGATATCTGCATTTCATATGGGTGGGCGAAGTCACCCCATGCATGTAGGTTAATGAAACCCGGGGTGACTTTGCCTACCTCACTTCAAAGTTTCCTGTTGTATCTGGATGTAA
>JAVTVY010045566.1:0-21117 GCA_036873755.1 Hanleya hanleyi
TGGACACCAGGCTTCCGTTCGGATCAAAACTAAGACCCAGTATTTTCAATCGTCTTACACAGAGCGTGTGCCGAATGATGCACAAAAGAGGGAAAAATTGTGTAGCCTACCTGGATGACTTTGTACTGTTTGAAGAGACCCATGTACTTCAAGATCCTCATGGTACTCATATGAACAGTCACAATCAAAGCGTGACTGAGATACATCTTTTTTTTTAGATGACGACTCTGTAACGAATATTATGGATTAAGAATACTGATCAGCGATACGGATTTGATATTTTTGGAACATCATGATGTCTTGCCGGCATCATTGAAAACTGTTGACCACTTCTCTCTTGCAGGAAACAAGCCTATGTTTATGTACACTATGATTGTCTTTTTGAATTTGGTGCTAATACTGTTATGTGGAAAATGGAATAGGTCTTTGGATTATGGACGCGGATATTCTCTAATGGACGACGGCTGGATTATGAATGACGGACTAGACGCTTGTAATTATGAAGACTGGCTTGATGCATACAATATGCTAATTTCTCTCCTGAGATCATTGGGGTTTATGATTAACTGGTCCAAAGTGGTTGACCCCTGTATCAGTTTGACGTTTTTGGGTATCAAAATTGATACCATTAATAACTGTTTGTCACTAGAGAAAAGCAAACTAGAAACATTAATATCAGAAATCATCTCTTTTCAAAATAAACGTAGGGCAACAGTTAGAGAAGTTAGCAGGTAAACTGACATGGGCATCACATGTTGCAGAATGGGGCAGGGTTCACACTAGAACTATATACAATCTGTTTGCGGGTCTTAAATCTGCTTACCATAAAGCACGATTATCCGGAATAGTAAACGATTTAGATTGGTGGCTTTATACGCTTATGCATACTAGCAATCGAAAACTGATCTGGGATTGGCGACCCATAATCAATGTGCAAACCGATGTTTGTCCTGTTTCTGCTGGAGCTTTCTGCAACATGGACTTTACTTATATTGTGTGGCATATTGATAAGCCTGAGCTTGCTTCTTCGCATATAAATATTCAGGAATTAGCTATGGTAGTGGAAGCTGCAGAAAGGTGGTGTGAAATGTGGCGTGACAAAAAAGTTCTTGTATATACAGATAATCTAGCTACTGCCTGTATTATAAATAAAGGAACAACGGGCTTCATAGGGGCCCTTGTGTTATTAGATAGACTGGCAAATTTGTGCTTAGAATATGATTTTGCTATACATGCTATTTTCTTTCCAGGTGTTTGTAATGGCCTGGTAGATTCGATTAGTAGGTTTCATGTCCCTGGCCAAATGGGCAGATTTTCTGATATTTTGTATAGACAGTTCTATTTGCCTGAACCAATTTTTTATTGGCTTCCAAATCATATATCTTATAGGTCTCTGTGTTTTATCTCAAAACAGATCAGGCAATGGCAAACTTATTACATCAACTGGACTACGAGTCATTGTATTGGGAGTCTAAAGCACTGTCTACCTCAACTCGCCGGTCCTACCTGTCGCAAATCAACTGTTTTCGTAAATTTTGTGCCAGCATTAATGAACTGCCTGTACCAGTTGCAACTGTAACCCTGTTGCGTTATGTTAGTTATCTGGCGCGGTCTAAAGCTCTATCTACTATTAAGCAATATCTCCATGCAGTGAGAGTACTTCACAGAGAGCATGATTTACCAGACCCCCTTAAAGATAACTGGAGGTTAAGGTCTCTCCTTTTAGGTATCAAACGGGTTAACGCTATCTGGCCTGGGGGGGGCCATTATGGCCCCCCCTACCAAACTTTCTGCGCTACATCCGGAACGACAAAAAATGGAGAGCTGAAACTCCGTGACTTTATAGTTTGTCATATTGGGATCATTTTGAGCCTATTTGCATGACCCCCCGGGCAGAGGATCATGGGTAAATCCAAGATGGCGTCCACATGGGGAAGCAGAAAAGTGATATTTTGGTAATATTTCTTCAAAATTTCTGCTTTTCCGCTATGAAAAGTGGGCAAAAACTATTTTACTTGACATCACATTAATATTTACTAATTTATCATGCAGTTTTCACGGAGAAATTGCAAAAATAAAAAAAATCGGAAAATCTGACCGGAAAATCGACCAAAAATACCTTTTTTGAAAATGACGTCACTGTGACGTCATCAAAGCGGCCATCTTGGATTTTTTTACATTTTCTGGTAGAACTTGACCCAAGGGTATAGTGTGATAAGTTTCAGCCTCCTAGCTGAAGGGGTAAGAAAAATAATTAGGGGGGCCATTTCCCCCCCCCCCCCCCCCAGGCCTGGACAGGTCCCAAAAAGCCCAGGCCAGATAGGGTTAAGGGATCGGCCCCTTCTTTAAAATTGCCGCTGACGTTGCCTCACTTGCCGGAGATACGGCTCCAACTTAACATGAATGCCTTGCCAGATTTACAGTTATGGGTCACTATCATCACTGGTTTTTTGGGGTTGTTACGTATCAGTAATATAACTAGCCCCACAGATAAGACTATACAATCTAAATGTGTGTTGCGTTCAGACATGCGGGTGGCCTCTAGAGGCATTATTTTAAGAATTCGTGCCGCTAAGACTATACAATTTAACCAGAGGACTCACGAGGTGGCTCTACCTTTTTTGCCAGACAATCCCATATGTCCCGCCTCTGCCATAGTAAATTTTTTGGTTATTTCTGGGCCTCTGGGGGAAGATACACCACTTTTTTCATATATGTGTGGGGGCCGGCTAGTTGTGTTATCAGACTCTGGGTTCAGATCTAAATTTGGCGCACTTCTGTACAAAATTGGATTGCCACCTTCGGAGTACAATACACACTCACTAAGACGGGGAGGTACGTCGTGGTTGGTTACAGCAGGTGTGCCACTGCCCGTGATTCGAGCCATGGGGGGTTGGAAAAGCGACTGCGTGTTTCAGTATATTAAACCGGACCATACTAGTGTTCTAAAATTTTTCCAGTCTTTGTCATACTCTTAATTCTGTCCCTACCTCCTACATGTGTATGGTTTGGGGTATCTGATCTCTCAGTGATATATCATTATACATGTACCTCGCTATAGAATTGTAATGCATGTATGAACGGTTTTATATGCTTTTAATCATATGTGCAGTTCTGGGTTTATAATGCTAGTCGAATACATGTATCTGCAACAATATTGGCTGTTGTATGCGCAGGTCAGTTGTAGACACTAATTCTGTGATCATAGCATGCATATTGGCGGTTCTCAAACATTGTGTAGTTTTAGTCGATAATTTGTGTGCGTAATAAATTATCAAGCCCATCCCTGTGTTGTGTTTTACAACCTGTATCAGATATAAGAGTAGGAATGGAATTAGATTTTCGGACACCATTAATAGCCTTAACCTGAGACCATACTTGTTTTAGATTAGTTTTACTGTTCATTTTAGAACAGTAATCTCGCCAACGTTGTTTCCGTGCATTTTTAATTGTGCGTTGTGCAAAAGCTTTTTTCTTTTTAAAATCAATAATGTCCGGTAATAATCGGGTGTGTTTAGCCCTGTTCTTTGCCCTGTTCCGTTCCCTAATAGCTTTGGAACAGTCAGAGTTCCACCATGGAACAGGGGGCTTGGTACTAGGTATACCCTTGGACATAGGTATAGATTTCTCGGCTGCGTCGTTTATGGCACTTATAATATTGTCAGAATACACATCTGTATCATCATTAAAAAAATCACCAGAAAAACAATGATCACACTCCTTAGTGTAACTTACTCAATCAGCTTTGCTTGTTTTCCACCTAGGCGGACTGCCTAGGTGATTGGTATGCGGGGTAAAACCAAGGGTAAAATGTACTGGGTAATGATCACTCCCACAGGAAGTAGAATAGTCGACATGCCATGTAAAAGAAGAAGAAATATCATGTGAACATAAAGTAAGGTCAAGGGGAGACAACTTGCCAGTACGAATATTTAATCGTGTACCAGACCCATCATTAAGTAAAACTAGATTATTGTCTTGTATAAAATCACATATAATGTTTCCAATATGATCAGCCTTAGCACTACCCCACAGCTCATGTTCAGCGTTCATATCACCACAAATAATATAAAATTCACCAATAAGAGAGACAAGCATATTAAAATCAGAAAGGTCTAGACGATTGCAAGGGTTATATAAATTCACAATGTTTACTGGTCTACCAGTAACACGATCTATTCTGTAACACTGGCACTCAATTGTCTTAAAAGTAGGAAGTTTAATTTCTGTAAAAGAAATACCGTTTTTGATAAACATGGCCAAACCCCCTCGACGATCATCCACAGGACGATCGGCCCGTTTAACAGCATACCCAGGATAGGTAAAATCTAGGTGAGGTTTTAAAAACGTTTCCTGAAAATATACAATATCAGGTCTCTCGTATGGCAGGATTTCCATTGCTTTTTGACTGGATTTACAATCTGATTGGTTCAGGCACTGTTAAATACTGTTGAATGACAGACATCGATTTGATTTCTTTTGTTGGCACAAACACAACCAACGTCGGTAAGCGAACTTGGAGAACACTACCTGTGTGTGCCGTTACCGGTCTGTACCATTTTTCTTTTACAAGCCGTCTACAGCTTGTATTGTGTGTGCTCTTCGCTACGCGAGTATATTTAAAAGCCATTGTTCATGTTCTGCATGAATATGGCCAGACGTCTGTGAACTTTTGACTTATTTATTTTAAAATATAGTGCTTGTAAAGATCCTAACTGAACTATGAAATGTAGCCTACTGTGTAATATAAATTAAGCATTGTGTAGACTAAAGCGCCACGTAAACTGAACAAGTTCAAATATTGAGGGGGATTTATACCCGAAATTCTGATTAATCAAATTTCCCACCCCTTGTCAGTCTTTTGGCGATTTCTTCCCAATTGCTTGGAATATGGTCATAAAAATTCATCCACTTGTCAATCTAGACACCAGGAATATAATGGAAGAAGAAATAAGAAATATGAAAACATAATTTCGTATTTACATTTATTGTGTACGTAATTTTATTTCATGAGACTGACAATCGGGCTTAAGCAATCTGAGCATGAGAACCCCAAATGAAGCGTCAACTTGATCTAATCAATCTTCATTTGCACGACATTTGTAAAAATACAAAGTATGGCAGTGCCACGGTTAAGCAAGGACAATGGTCATAGTTATCTATTTAAAAGTACAGAAATCTACGAGTGCCAAACAAAACAAGCGGATTAGCCCAACATAAAGTCAAATTTACCCGAGAAATACAGGAATATGAAATGAAAAATTAATATTGAAAATGATTTCGTTTATATTTCCACCTGTAGTTACCACATGAGAGAAATAGTGACCCAGTACCATTGTTTGACGCTTGTAGATCAACCTGGCGCTTCATTTTGAGGTTCTTAAATTTAACTGGGTTAAGCCCAATTGACAGTTCCATTGACTAAAGGGGATGGTATGGAACGGCGGTGTTTTTGCTCACAGCCGACCGACCCATAGGAATGTTCATTTCTTGTCGCCATCTGTCAATCACAATGCAATGTACAACTTGTCGGCGGCGTCAACTCTCAATCAACGGAATAAATATTAGCTCATAACGTCCACACGGTATCGTGTCATCGGTAAACAATATTCATTTTACTTTTAATTGGTTTATAATGATAGCCTTAAATCTTATTTTAGATATACTGAATGCAACTTTTTTTACAACAATGAGAATGAATTAAATAACTTGTTGACGTCACACATGTTGCCCTCCTGAGATTCGAACCCGATGAAAGAAAATTTCGAGGCGCTTGTGATCCAACGTCCGTATCCACTATATACCACGACAAACGAACAACTGTAACAGGGTATTTTATCCCTTTAATCTACTTACGAAAACTTCAAACATTATGACTTTTCATTATGACATAACTTTTCATTTTTTAGTATGAGGGACTCCTTGGACCAACAAATTTTTCCACCAGTGGGGATATAATGTTACCACACAACACCAAGTCTACGTGTCTGAAGGACCCTTTTTCATGAAATAGCACGGGCTGTGGATTTCAGTTTCATGTCATAACTATAATCATAACGCAATCGTACCAAAACTTTCACATAGACACATACTTACATTTTCTCTTGCCGTTACATTAAAACACAAGTATTTTCAGGACATTTTATTTTTTCGATTTCAACCGCACCACGTATGGGCCAAAATCCCGCCTTATCGTACCATCACCTTTACTTACAATAATTATTATTTTTCATTTTTTTTTCTTTCAATATATTCCTGGATCAACAAGTGCATGAATGTTCATGACCTTAATCCAAGCCATTGGGAATAAATCGTCAAAAGACTGACAAGGAGTGGAAAAAATTGATTGATCATATTTTCGGGTATAAATGCCCCTCAATTTTAGACGGCAACAGAAGCTTTTATCTCATTCTTCTCTGCGCTCTATCGGCCTGATCATATTAACCCCATTTTGCCTCGATTCAATTTCTCTGTTATTGCATATTTTGATATCACTAACTTTTTTGTTCCTCACCCCATACACCCTGATAAAATAATAAAATATATAATCTTTCCTTACCAGATAACTGAAGTGAGCAGTGATTCAAATTTAGACTCAGTGTTTCTCCATTTAAGAAACCTTCTATGACTACCATATTTGAACATGTCATCGATGGTTTGGACAGGGTAACCAGACAAGTCTACCGCCCTTTACGGAATGCCTCTCTACAAGCCACGACTGTTCCTATCAACAGTGCCTTCGACTGACAGTTACAGGCACCGTTCAATGATCTTCGTTCGGTATAGTCCGTACCGTATATTCATCCTGATGCTTCTTACCGGTTATTTTCGGGAAGCTAACGATTTCTCCACCAAGCTTGTCGTATTTATTAACGTTTCCAATGCTGATGATTATTTGTACACGTGTGGCGAAAATGCCCATGACCTGGAGAATGTCATTTTCGTTCTATGCAGACATTCTAATTAGCATTGTGAATGGACCGACAATGGTGGATATTCGACTTACCTGTATTAACTGTGCGCTGAAACTTTCAACGAGGAACGTGTAAATATCCCTGACACGAATCTTGCAGCGAAACCGGGCGTATAAAGTCAAACTCTGCTGATCTGACAAGAAATCCAACACCGCCTGAGTCAATACTTTCGCTATATGGAGGCTGCCATGTTTGTGCACGCAAAGGATTCTGGGATCCAGAGCCTATATAAGACGCAGAGAATGGACGTTCGGGATTCTGTCTAAGACAATCAAGAGGTAAAAATCGTACAGAAGAGCACGGAGACAGGATCGCCGCAAATGCACCGAAAGGACAGAAAGTGCCGAATTGATTGCCGAACTATCCGCCGAAGAGTTGGAAAGCCGAGAGCTGAGGCATAGCTTGGGAATAACAGATACTAACAGTGAGGCGGCTTAGTGAAATTATATTTACGTTAGTGACAAAAGCGCGATTTTTTCATCAAAGGATCCCCTAGGGTCACTCGCTTGAAAAATCTGTGGCTGCAAAAAAAATTCACAAGTGTGACGTCACAGTGACGTGTATTTGACGTTTATACTTTAAATGTATGCTAAAATACAGAATATCGTCAAAGTATGGTTCCTGAACTAAACCACCACGACTTTTCATAATGTAACAAGCTGTGTACTCAGCAAATGTAATTAAGAGTTCAAAATAGTAACATTTTTCAGACTGTATGATGAAAAAGAGGAAACGAGTAGTATAGAATGCAGCAATTTTTGGGGTGTGTGGTGTGTGTTTGAGGGAACATCCGTGGTCCGAATGCGTCGTGTGAGATGTCAAACTGAAGCTATTGTGGTGTAGACCACGACTTGAGGGATGTCCATGTCATCTGTGACGTCATTGCTGACGTCATCAGTAGGAGTAGTACCCAAAGTGGGCATTTTGGGGGTGTGAAGGAAGGTGTTTGGGGTAGAGATGGACCATCCGTGGTCCGAATGCGTCATGTGAGGTGTCAAAGTGAAGCTCTCATGGTGTAGACCACGATTTGAGGGATGGCCATGTCATCTGTGATGTCATTGGTGACATCATCAATAGGAGTAGTACCCAAAGTGGGCATTTTGGGGGTGTGAAGGAAAGTGTTTGGGGTAGAGATGGACCCCTGTTGTCTTTATTGCACCATGTAAGCGTCCTGTCTGTGTCTTGTGCACTGTCCTCCGTGTTTTATAGGGTGGGTGGAGGTGGTATGGTTCCAAACTGCTTCAAAGATTTCTACTTTGATGTAGCAGGAACACAACTGGGCTGGGTGGTGCCTAGTTGGTTCGTCGTGATATAGCTGAAATATTGTTGAAAGCGACGTTAAATTCTATTCACTCGCGCACTCACTCACCCATCCGTGAGCCGAATGCGTCGTGTGAGGTGTCATCTTGTAGCAACACCCACCAACTCCAAGCTCAACGCTTCAACGCCCTGGTGAAATAGCTCAGAAGCTCTGATTTTCTAGATATTAAATGGAATTGTCAATAATTCATCGAAATGCAGTGACTACCATCAACGCCCGTTCTTACGCCTTAACTCCCAAATGTACGTCTTAACGCCCGTCTCAACGCCTTATCTTAACGCCCCATCCCAACGGCCTAACGCGCATAGATCAGTCAATCGACGGGCTGGGGAAGTAACCAATCAGTGCAGTCATAAGGGCATTCGCCGCGTACACACCGCGACATTAAAAGCTCATTATGTCCATCATAATCAAACTTGGTCAGGATGGCCGGGTGGTCTAAGGTGCCGACCTAAGTGCTGGTCCACATATGTGGAACTTGGGTTCCAATCCCACTTCAGAAACACACCTTTTTCGTTACTCTTCACCATGTTGTAAAACCAGTGTACAAATATAGCACTATCATTATGACCACGATAACCAGCGTTGGGCATGATGGCCGAGTGGTCTAAGGCGGCAGTCTCAAGATCTATGAAACTGTCTTCTCCGGTGTATGGCTATACTGGTCTTCACATACGGGCGTGGGTTCGAATCCCACTCCTGTCTCGCACCGTTTTACTGGTCACGCAGAGTGATATAAATGAGAATGTTATTGTTGAGATTGTTGAAAGCAGAAACAATCCAGAAATTTTCTGGAAAACCCCTGTTCTATTTATAGATCGCTTGGGAATAGTAGAGAACGGGAGTTTCGGAGTTGCAAACAAGCTCGTTTGGAGAGAGATGACCATGTTCGCTCTGGCTACCTGGTAGAGTTGCCGGTACAGCGTATCCGGAAGTGACGTCACAGAGGTTATATGCAAATTTTTTATGTCAACTTGGGGTCGCGGTGGACCAACGTCGCAACGCCTATGTTAACACCTTAATGCTTTATCTTAACGCCATAACGCCCTAGCATAACGCCTTGACGCCGTGATGCTGACAGATGAGAGAACAACAACAACAACAAGGATGACAGGTCAATTATGTTATTAGCCCCTCCCGTACATCATACCCATGCAGGGGGAGCCGCGTTGAGTATGATTACAATTCAAGTAGGCTCTTGTCCAATTAGAAGCCTTCGTTTGAGAAAGTTTAATCTTCGGCCAGAATCGCTTTTGGCCTAAGCGTCGTCGGGCAGGCCAGGATACTGTAACGGAAGCATGTCTGGAAACACTTGTTTGCACATTTGGGGTGTAGTAAGTAAAGTGGTCATTACTGAGGTCCGCAGGGATATATTTGAGAGATTGAGGTTCTATATCTTATCCAAAGATGGAGTGTCGTTTGTCATCTTGAAGCTCTCGGGGTGTAGACCATGAGTGATTCTCATGTCATCTGCGACGTCATTGGTGATGTCATCAGTACGAGTGGTAGAAAAATTTTGATTAGTCGACCAATACATATGGACTGGTAATCCTATATGTACAGACACCACCACCACACACCACCACCACCAGGCGTTGACGCCCGTCATCGCCTATTGGTGGTAGTAGGGCGAAGCTGTTGGATCGAAGCTGTTGGAGCACGGAGCTCTTGGAGTCTGAGCTTGGAGCTCTTGGAGCGCAGAGATCAGAAGTGACGTCGTCCTATGCATGCGAACGCCCCTGTCCCCTATAGTCCGTAGGGCAAAGGGTACACAAGAGTAGCTGACTGCAGAGATAATCTAGGCAGTGCGTTGTTTAAAGATTTCACAATTTCTGCCTGAATGTTTACATGTACTGATACACTGTACGTAAACTGAGTGTGTGGTGAATAAAACATTATTTAGTCATTAAAACGTCATGACAGCTGATAGAGTGAAGTAATTGAGTGTGATGTATTAATATCCCAAAATATAAGAGATAGACAGCTGATAAAGTGAAGTAATTGAGTGTCATGTATTAATATCACAAAATATAAGAGATAGATATCTGTTTATTGTATGTCCGTAACAAAATGTGTTAAACTAAACAATAATTCCCAATTTTGTGACCATTTTGAACTCATCGAAGCTGGCCTCTCTGTAATATTGTCGAGGTACATTTACTGAACATCAGTATCATGTACGTTTCATGTAAAAGTGTTCACCATATGAAATAGAAATGCTTACAAAGGGTAAGCGGTTGGTTTAGGTCAACACATCCTCCTCCCCCCATTCCAAATTACAACATAAAACCCACCCCATGCATAGATTTTCTGGGTCCTGGAACAATCACAAATCAGCATGCAAAAGATAATATTTTTGTCACAAATGTAAACAACTTCCGATTTTTTAACGGTAAGCCACTCGACTGTAACACGCACAGTATCTGATGACGAGACGAACCTTCAGACGGGGATCAGATTCTAACACGCACAGCGGTCCACACGTCTACAGTAGTTGTTATTCAGCATGCATTGCGCATTAAAGTCTAACTTCTAACTGTATCGTGCGGGCGATATCAACGGGAAATACAGAGCACCAAATAGCCCACACATACAGCTCACACTAGTTTGCAATTCAACACAGACTAGCACTCGAGGTTACGACCGAGAATTGCGTACGTCTTATTCACTCACCCACCTTACCCCTATGGGTCGTATACAGGCTTCGACTGGGTGCGATCAATAACATATACTTGCTTACATACAATATCGTCGGCCTTAGGGACGGAATAGATCTAAACACATTCACCTACACCATTTGCCTACAGGCCTCGGCTTTAGGTGACGGATTACACAAGCTTTCATCCACTGTACATATTTACACTGCCACAGTGCTCGAATTATGCTTTGCCGCATGTCTTGAATGCTACTGCAAATCACTGATATTAATTGACATTAAACTGTAAGGTAATAACACACCCCCGAGACCAGGGTATTATTACGCTATATATATGCATACAATCTGAGCCTATTAGCTCGTCCTTGGGTCGCCGAAGTCGGGCTCCGAAAACGTGAAGTCTGCCCAGCCGAAAGGGGTCGCCGCCGAAGTCGGGTCACCGAAGATGTGAGGTCTCCGAGCCGAAAGGGGCTGCCGCCGAAGACGCTGTGGTGTCAAGTCTCGTGTACACCGTAAGGATAGACGTTTTCTGACCGCTTGAACGTCACACACGAGTCGATTTCTCAGCGACCCCCACCTCCCCAGTATTACGGTAGACGCCATGTTGTGCAAGTTGTCTGTCCAAGTGCGCAAGCCTAGTGTCTAAAAATACACAATATGGCGTCTGACATACTATGAGGGAGGTGGGGGTCGCTGTGAAAACGGCTGTCGCACAAAATAATCAACAGCATTGAAAACGTTAATAAAAGCAACAAGCGTGGCGGAGAAAGAGTCAGATCCCGGGAAATAACCGGTAAGGAGCATCGAGATGAATATTTATACGGTACGGATTATACCAAACGGAGATCAGTGAACCGGACCGGTGCGTGTGACTATCAACCGCAGGCATTATTGATAGGAACAGTTGTGGATAGCCCCTCTACATCAGTGTATCCATGGTACTATGCTGCAATACAAGAAATCGGATATTTTCGGTTTGTATAAAAAAAATCTCTCATCCATTGAATTTTGTACACATGTATGCGGGATAATGCGGCAGACATTTTGAATAGTGGCAGGAAAATATGTAAATTGAAAAAAGAATTACAGTAAATAATTACCTGCGTGCAAAGCAGATAATGAAGCAGTAAGTTCGTAAAAGTTTCTCGCATTCTTAAGGAACTACGCAATCATCACGCTTAACTCATTCTTCAGCTTACAAATTGATGACGCATGTCATTCGTTAAGAATGATTCGCATCAGGAAATGCATTGAGTATACTTGTACAAAGATAAACATATACTATCCTGAAGTATGTATTCAGGGATTTGCAAAAAATGGAAAATACAATAATAAATTAAGGATAAATCTAAATAAATAAACAAAACTATATTTTTAAAGCATGCAGAGAAAGAAAATTAATTTTAACTTCGCGTTCAGCAATATTTCAGCTATTTCGCGGTTGAAACAAACAGAGCAAGACAGCACCTACTGCCAAAAAATGAACGTTTTCTTATCCAAAATTTCACGAGGGTTTCAGTAATCTGGTTATTTATTCTGGCAAATGAATTTTTGTGAGAAGATATCGTGATTTTTCGCATATTTTTACGCGATAATCATGGAGGCCGCCATTTTGTAACTGTTGTAACTCTCGTGATGTTAACTCTCGCGATAACATTGCGAGAACTAGAAAATCTCACGAGAGTTATTGTTATGACTGCTTGGTTAAATTACCCTCGGTTGAACCACTCGCATCAGATAACATGAGGAAGCACCTAACAGGTGCAACAACTCCTCAGCCAGACAGTTTTAGTCAGTGAATATAGACTCGTACCTAGCCCCCAACTCACACGCACCGTTGGGGTCTAGTAAGCGACAGGCATTTTGTATTCTCTGATTGGCTGAATTACCGGTCTAAATCTAGACCGGTAAATAGACCAATCAGGGTTCAGCACTTAACGTTGTCACATGATCACAAAATGGCTGTCTCCACAAGCCAGGTAAATATGAATGCCTCCACGACGACACCGAGGAAGTCCTACTGCCAAAAATGTTTTATTTGTGGCGTAGTACCAAATGTATCTGTGAAGCGTCAACTGAAGGAAAGAGACGTATTTAAAGACACACTGATGTCTATAACGCACGTACACGTCGTGGAGGGCATATGGTTGGTTGGTTGGTTTGATTGGGCACTCCATCGTATTACAATGGGCACAGGTCATACAGAGTATGCCGTGCAACCCGTTCCCCCACACCGCCCTACACATGCTCCCTCGTACCAATGACGCATAGCCATCGATAATTCCCCATTATACTGTCGCAACTGTCAACGGCGGCTGGAAAGACTGAATGACACAGTGAACACACTGCGCAGTCAGATAATGGTTAACATTGGTATGTCAAACACAAAATGCAAGCGAATGGCCGCCGAATCACCTATGAACTCTCCACCAAAGAGGCCCGCACATAATACATGTGCTAATCTTACAACACCAAGCAAACTACCAGTACCAGGGACCAAGATGGGAAACCGTGTGAGGGTGGCATTTATTCAACTCCGACTCGCCCAAGGGAGATAAAGATGTCCAACAGAATCACTCAGACATCAAGCAAATTACCAGTGCTCCAGAGAGTGGCTACTTCAGTTCAACCAAGTTTCACAAAGATGTCAAAGGCTCGGACACCAAGCAAATTGCCAGTACTATTACCCAAGAGGATGGCTACTTCTGCTATCAAGTCTCCTTCAACACAACCAAGTTTAACAAAGATGTCAAACAGAAACACTCTGACACCATGTAAATTACCAGTACCAGTGTCTTTCTCTCCATGTGCCCCAGCTGTCCGGTCTAAATGTGTCAGAAAAACATTGCTTTATGGTATGTATTGCAGGTTTATTATCTATTTATTAGCTCAAACAATCCGAAGGCATCTTCAGTTATTTCCTCGAGTATTGTTGCCATCATGTTCGTCTGTCTGTAATACGTATGTTCATCTGTCCATTAATGCAATATCTGAAAACTGAGTCACAGACATTTACCAAACTTGGTGAACATGTATTTTGTCGTGAATGAGCAGCCTATCGAAATTGAGTCTTGTTGGTTGATAGTTCATGCAGTTACCCCCCCCCCCCTTATTTTTATTTTCATTTATTTTCCTCATAACACATGGTGGATTAAGGGCAACAACTCTTCATTGACATGAATTTTGATGACTCATTTATTTGTTATCTGCCTTCATTCACCTACTTAACTTTTCTCTAATTTATGATTAAGGCCTTTGTGCTGGCATCCATTTAGGCACTCAAAATATAACAAAGATACAAGCTTGAGCTCCCATGTACACAGCAATATTGAAACATATTTTTAAGAAATGCTTCACCCATGTCAAAGAGATATACGAAAGCAACACATTTTTATACGTATTAATTAATCAAATTATTTAACATTTACAGTATAATGGAAAATATATCGAAAATTTGTTTTTGAATTCTCCAAAAGTATTTTGGGGTTGAATATTCATTACACACGTCAGATAGGCATTTAAGCCAAAGTCATTGTATCAAGCCAGTGACTGCAATCTATTCAGGAAACATGTCTTTGAAATGTAAATGAGTGGCAGGCTGCTTCTGACAATCTTGACTGGCAGAAACTTTTGTTTGGGGCTTTGAGTATTTGCATAAAAATTGGGATCTGGATTCTACAGGTGACCTGCATTTACAAGCCCAGTGTATTGATTCCTTCAGTGTTTCCTACTTCTTTGGCTTTGGAAGAATATTTGCATATGAACTTGGGTGTATGCTTTAGCCTGCAAGACCTTGCAACCCTGTCTGTGACTGAACAGTGGAACTGTCTCCACCACAGGTACCATGAGCACAAAGGCTGGGCAATTCTATTTGAACAGTTTAGGTGTTTTTACTATCAAGTGTGCAAAATGCTGTTGTATTTGTAATCCCGTAGATCAGATCTCCGCGTGACACACGGAATCTACGCGTAACTACGCGTAAAATACGTGTAGTTGATTTCCGCATGGCTCCGCATTGGCCACGCGGAATCATGCGGAGTATTGGGACGATTCAACACGGAATTTACGTGTAGAAAACTCCGCATGACACGGAGGAACGCGGAGGAACGCGGAGGAACACGGAAACTGAGAAATTACTGAAATATGCATATTGACACGGAGAAAACTCCGCATGACGCGGAGTCACACGGAGTTTCTCCGTGTGGAATATGGAAACTGAAAAATCACAGAATAATGCATAATATTGCACAGGGAACGCACAGAAAAACATTGCAGCGTAAACGGCATCATTGGGGGGCCAGTTGTGGGAGCTGCTGGTGCCGTCTCACAGGAGCAGTACTACTGTAGCATGAAACCAGTTACTTCATGTGCTCCACTTTACTGTGTATCGTACGGTATTGGACGGGTTTTAGTCACAGCGTGCCAGCATATGGCTGTATTGTATAAATGCAGGAGGTATTTTGGTGTTGTACACAGGTAGTACTTTTGTACCATGCAACCTGCTAGAACATGTGCTCTACATTATTGGTACCATAATACACCCCAGAAAATGTTTACCTCTTGTGCTCACATCAGCTTGCGTAATTCGTGCAGTCTTATACATTATATATTCATTCACACATAGCCATCTATTAATAGCTTCTCACAGAATTCTTTTACATGTAAAGTTTGTGTCTTCGTATACGCCCACACCTCTCTACTGTATAAATTAATGGGGAACTTTGGTGTCGACTTACATCAATGATACTTTTATAGCTGGAAGCCAGGCGCTGCATTAGATCATAGACAATTGGAAACTCATGAATATTCATGAGTAAGCTAAAAGTTATAATTTGAATCGCAGCAACAGAAACCCAATTTTTGCATATTCGTCATCCGCATGATACAGTGTATCGTTCTGAATGCTTTGCATCATCCAAGTCACACTTTATACTGGTCGATTGCAGCCACTTGCGTATGTATCAGATCGAAAAATGCTATTTTGAGAGCCCCAGATACAATAATATTTGTTACCTTTCAAGTCAATCGGTACTGTGGGTCCATAGGAGAACATCTTCAAAGGTGTATATATCAATCCAAAATGGCCGCTAAACCACTTGACCAATCAAAATGTGTTTGTTACATGCCCCAATCGGCATAGTCCTCTGTAACCTATCCAAGTTTAAGTCGATCTGATGAACGGTTCTCGATATTTCGTTCGCACAAAATCATGTGGAAGAATAATTTGTACCGTACTATTTCAAAAGGGAGCCTTGGCCCTTTGGACCTGGCCCTCTAATTATGCCGAGAATACGTCATCTTGGGCATTTAACCTTCATTACAGTAGTCCCTGGAACATCGCGCTTATGCTTGGGCATCGAACAGAAAAAGAATCATAATATCGAACAATGCCCGTGCTTAGCTTGTAACTGTATCAGTAATGCACTTTCAGCAGGCTGGGCCATTTTAACTTTTTGTAACCCGAGTCCGCTCTCCATGCACAACTTCATTATAGTCAATTCAGAATTTAAACCCAACCAACTATATATCTTCATAAAAGGTATATATATTGCATCAAAAATTTTCTTCAAATAAACAAGCATTCTGAGAACCCAAACATCTCGCCTAATGCGGGGTCATCTGCCGAAGCTGCAGCAGTATTGAAAGCATATATGTAGGGCCTAGAGCAAACAATAACGTCTGGAATAGGTGATGTGGTATAGACAATAATGTCTGGAATAGATTATCTGGTACAGACAATAACGTCAGTCCCATGTGGTATTAACGGTATATAAGTTAATACCATGTATGATGGATAGGTGAGTGCCGTGGGATTACTGCTGCAAAGGGCAGTCCAGTGTGACATTACTGCTGGATAGGCCAGTCCTGTGTAGGATTACTGCTGGATGCACCAGTCCCGTGTGTTATTGCTCACCAGTCCCCTGTGGGATTACTGCTGGATAGTTCAGTACCAAGCGAGATTACTGCTGGATAGGCCGGTCCTGTCTGGGATTACTGCTGAATAAACGAGTCTCGTATGGAATTAATACTGGATAGGACAATCCCGTGTGGGATTACTGCTGCATAGGCAGTCCAGTGTTGGATTAGTGCTGCACACAGCAATCCTGTGTGGGATTACGGCTGGGGAGGCCAGTCCCGTGTGGGATTACTACTGGATAGGCTAAACCTGTGTGGCATATTAAAGTGGAATAGGTCAGTCCCATGTAGCATCATAGCTGCATATGTAAGTGCCATGTGAGATTACTGCTGCATATTGCAGTCCAGTGTCATATTACTTCTGGATAGATCAGTGCTGTGTGAGATTACTGCTACATAGGCCAGTCCCGTGTGGGATTACTGCTGTATAGGCCAGTCCCATGTGGTATTACTGCTGGATAGGTCAGTCCTGTGTTGGATTACTGCTGGATAGGCCAGTCCCAAATGGCATTACTGCTGGATACACCAGTCCGGTCTGTTATTACTGCTGAATAGTTGAGTTTCATATGGCATTACTGCTGGATAGGTCAGTCCCGTGTGGCATTATTGCTGGATAGGCCAGTGCCATTACTGCTGAATAGGTCAGTCCCATGTTAGATTACTGCAGTACAGCTCTGACCTAGGAAAACATAAAACATGTCCACCAAGTTTTATAATCATCCCACGAAAGGTTCAACAAACTTTCCATGTACAGATCTACATGTAAATTTTTGCCCAACAAAAACCTTATTTCAGTCGAAACGTACTAAGTCTAAACTGCAATAATTACGACAAAAATTCATATTTAATGTCATATTTCTTAAATAGCACATGCACATCCTCAAATCACATTGAACTTGGGTAGCAAGTGTCAAACTCATCCAATGAAAGCCGACAGCCTCAGAAAACTTTCCATGTATAGGTGTACACATTATCATTGGCAAATTACTTAGACAAAACCCTAAAAATTTGAACAAAAATTTATATTTCATCTCCGAAATGGACGGACGGCACCATCTCATAACATGAAGCTGCGCTATCCAAACCCCTCGGCTCTGAACCCCAGCTATTATAATAAGGGTGTCTCTACCAATTGATTGGCTTGTGAGAAGAAATATTTACCCATGGTATTGTAAGTGTACTTTCTTTGAAAAAAAAAAAAGTTTTCCTCCCCTTAAATTAATTTGTTTCTTGAATAAATTGAAAGAGCTGTATCGATGTCTCACCAAAACAACAGTACACATGGCTAGATAAATACAGTACATGTATACTAAATGGCACATGTATGTCATTTTCAAAACATATTTGCAAGCATTCTTTGCATTGTCTAAGAGAATAAATCAGTCATCCAATCAATAAATAAATGTGATAGTATACTAACATGATAATAGAAATAATATGCAAACTTAACATAGGAATTAGTGGATTTTGTTAGACAAGGGACATAACTCTGCAAAATACTTTCGGACATGACTCATTTTCGATAGGCATATAGTTCAGGTCAAGAGAAACAACTGTATCACGTTAGGATGTTGTATATGGAACGGTTCTGAAATTATCACAACAACAAATCATAAATGGATTTTTATTTGTAAAAAGGGGCATAACTCTGCAAAATATTGTCCGAGATGACTCATTTTCGATAGGCTTCTGATTTACGTGAAGATAAATAGATGTAACAAGTTTGGTTGCCATGCATGAAACGGTTCTGTAGATATCGCGGTAACGGACGAACGGACATACGGACAGCCGTACATGATGACGACAATACCCCTAGGCCAAATTTGGCCGAGGGGTAAAAAACATGTTAAATGTCTATTTTGAAGATGGTTTTAAAATCTCGGCCAATCTCCGAAAAATGTCGACGTTCGTCTTCTGGGGCCATTTTTCTTGTATTAAAGCTGAAAAGATGAGAAAAACGAATTAAATAATAAATCATTTGCCCCTTCCCATTTGGAATCATATCATTCTACTCTTCTAACTTATTAAATGTCATCATGAATCAGTATAATGTGAAACAAAGTTATTTTGTTAGAGTAAACAGCTACTAGTACTCTTGTAACCACAGTTGGCTTGATGCACAGTATAGAAACATGTGAAAGCCTGCCCCCCCCCCCCCCAAATCAATGAAGCACAGTATACATACCACACAATGTTCTTAATTTGTCCCAGTCCTCCAACCCTGCACGAATAGCCTTGGGGCTTCCTGTTTTTTTGCTCCCATGATGACCTGTCAATGATCTTCCTGCTGTTTCCTCATGGGAGAACATTGACCGGAACAGCAACTTTGTTGCCCGGCTAAAAGATTCTTCTGCCAATATCACTGCTCGTAATTGTACCTTAAAGTGGAATGAAGTCACAATAATTGTATTACTCGCACCATTACAGGTCAGTTCCTTGCATACAGGCAGCTTATTGTTCTCACTCAATCTAATTAAAATTAAATCCTATCTGCTCCCCATTTGGATATTGTCGCTTGTAGCATCTAGCAGGCTTGCAGTAACTCGCGTGAACGCTTCATAGTGCTTTGAAGGGAACATTGATGACAAAGAATTTTTGTCGGTACCGACATTGTGGCACCATAATACGGGGTAGATATATGCACTCATCTTTGGTGTAACATTCGGGTAAATGGACACAGTGAACCTATCTCCCCTGCCACCATTATGTCATAATGCTATTAAATATACATGGTATGGGCGCTCAGAAAACCAAATTCAATTGAAATACAGAACATCCTATCACCATTCTATATAGTCGTAAAGCAATTAAGGCTGCGAAACGTGACCCCAAACATGGGGTGGTCGTAAACACATGCCTTGCATTCTTGTAAACTTCTTTGTCACCGTCATCTCTGCCTATTGAATGTTGCCAATATTCTCAAATTTATCAGCTTCTCAACTTGAACTTTCATCAAAGTATTCAGAGTAACAATAATCACTATAGGTTCTTCTTGTCAGCATCTCCATATGATTACAGCTGACAGTCAAGCTCTGGAAGCAGAGCGACTGCTTACAAACCCACCCTCACCACTTAAATTGGCTTGCAAAGACTCTTGTATTGGTTGAGTTTATCTATGTGGAAAGTGTTACATAAAGCTTTGTCCTGTTTTCTGAAAAGTTTAGCCAGTCCACTACTCCACTTCAACAACTGCCATATTTATCATAGCATGTCAATGTTCACTGGGACATATTACTCTGTTTCACGTAACATAAGTTTTCTGATGCTTCTTCATTGGACAGCTGATGTCAATCCTATTTGCAGGGAATTCCATCAGAACCAAGAATGATCATAGTGATAGCATCTGCATGGGGGGGGGGGAGGTACGTTTGTATTAGTGGACAGTGCTGAATATTTTGAAGTTGAAAGTCTTTGTGGTCATGGTAAGTAAACTGCATTCAAATAATGCCACTCGCTTTCAAGCTGTTGTGTAGCAAAGGAGTTGCCTTGATATAATGCAGGACTACATTTTAAAACAGCAAATATTTTGCCAATGTCAGTAAATAATAGATTATGAGTAAATAATAGATTATGGGGCTTACCTTTGTGTAGCCATTAAAAAGTGTTCTTTCCTGCACCTAATAAATACATAATGAATAGTGATAATCTATGTACATGTATTACAAGACTATATTGCTGGCTTATTAGGTTTACTGTATTCGTATTAAATCCAGTTCATATCAAGCGGATGGACCAGTCACCTGTTGTTATGTTTTTTTCACCACTTTTGGAAAATTTTGAATATCTTGAATTGAATGAATCATAGAAAGCTGCAACTTCATATATTTCTTCAAATACAGCTTTTTAATTGGCTGTGCGGCTTAACTCTTTAATTTGGGTACTGTTTTGGATCTCTTCATTTGGGATAAATTCAGTTGAAATAGTATATCAGCTAAAATAAAGCCATACATAATTGTACCTGGAATTAGTGGTATAAAACATGAATTTTCAGTTTCATACCATGAAAACCAACAGTTTGAGAAAATGCCTGTATTTGCACCCGTTCCTGCATTGTTACTTGCTACTAGCAGAACTTTATTAGATATGTTAGTCCACTACCAGTGCTAACACATGCCGCCCGTAAGCCCGTACAGGCTACATAACACCACTGTTAGCAGCTAACAGCGTTTTCCATGTTAACAAAAATAGTAGCTAACAACGGACCGCCATATGAAATGCCTACCGTAACCCTGTACCGACCTATTCCACTA